>CM048825.1:39012783-39065840 GCA_026586065.1 Dioscorea zingiberensis | reverse complement strand
GAGACAAAGGCGACACACCATGGGACGACATAAAAGCAAGACATGAACCAATGGATGCTGCAAGGTTGATTTAGCTACCGTCCATGACCATACCTGCCCCCGCTGCGGACGGTCTCTTCTTGCACTTGAAAGTAGTGATAAAAAAGACTTACAATCACAATATTAATAGCACAATGTGCTTAAACCGGTATGCGATTCATAGACATGGACGGAACATGTAAAACATTATCCAAGACAAGTGTATGACTAGAGGTGGATAAATGCACCGTGCCAGAATGAGCTATGGAGAGAAGAGTACCATCACCAAGAACAACACTATCGAACTCAGAATATGGATATTGAAGAGAAAGATTGGCAAGTTCATTGGTGACATGGTGTGAGGCACCAGAGTCAAGAACCTAATCTACGCGTGGACCCCATATAGAATAAGTAGTCGTAGGTTTGCAGCTAACAATCATGGCTATCATTTATTATGGTGGAGCCGGAGGCGTAGAGGCCCGTATGGACTGCGGGACAAGATAGCATTGACGCAGCAAGTAATGTCCAACAACAATACCATAGATTTTGGCACTTGCCAAGATATCCTCGACGGTCAATTCAAAAAGACGCAAGCAGGGCGAAAGTGAGAGTGACCACAGAGTCGCAAGTGAGCGAGAGCTAGCGGAGTGCATCTGGTCGGGGTCAGGTAGGTCGAGAATGAGGGACGTTGACTCAAGCGTAGTTTGGGAGATGAATCACCCATTTCTTAGTAGGTCGCGGAACTAGTGGAGACGGTAAACGCTACAGATGGAGCAATGTGGCGGTGTCATGAGTTTCAATCGAGCCTCTATAATTGAGTAGCGTTTCTCAAACAATTCATCGTGTCAAGGTAGTATCCCCAAACTTGTAATGCATAAGAGAGCTTGGAGTAGGTCGGATCAAGTCCATTCAAAATACACATAGACGCATCATCAAAGTCTTAATCGTTTGTTCATAAGAGAGCAAGTGGGAATCAATACATGTGTTTGATGTCATGCATATAGGGCAAGTGGATTATCCGAAGTTCCCCGCGGAGGAGGTTAGCAAGATGACCATGAAGTTCCATGATGCAAACCACTTAGAGGGTGGAGGCATAGGTTTCTCCAAAGCAAGCCAAGCAAAGACGGGCAAGTAGAGGAGGATGCAATGAATCAAGACCATATTGGGTGCACACACAGATCCAAGAACCGTGATTTAGAAGAAGTTGATCTTGCTTCGAATCTACATCGCGAAAGTCCGGATTTGGCACAGGTAAAACTCTAATCGTAACCGCATTAGCGTTGCAGGTGATTACGGAAAGAAATACATCAACAAAACTCCGTTAGTAAAAGATCATACCCAATTAAGAGAGAGTTAAATTGGGCACTTGTATGCGATAGATAGTTGGTAACAGCGAGCTTGAGACGAGCCCTGGTAGTAACATTGATGGTGATAAGAGAGTGATAGGACTCCGCGATGTGGAGAGAGTAGGGCTAACATAAGTGCGTCGCGATAATAGAATATTATAGAGGTGGAGTGGGTCGGGGAAAGATGATTCAAACGCATGCCAATAATACATCTAAGAGAGTGTTAGCTACCGCTGATCCACGAACAATAGTCAAATCGAGGCGAAGCAACAAATGCGCATGAAGCAGGCGACATTGGGAGAACGAATCATAAAGTGAAGTACCCATCGCTCATGGTCACAAGCAGCAAAGAAAGGCTGGGAAGCGGTGGCAGCATCGCGATCGTGAGCACGCATTTAGCATGCTATGGGGAGTGCCAATGGGTGGCGACGGAGGAGTCATTTCTAAGTAGTTTACCGCAGGAGAGAAGGGGTTGGATTTTTGGGATTAGCTTCTAGTGTTCTGACGATACCATGTAGGGAAAGACTTGATTGTATTGATGTTAAGAGTCGGTTTATAAGCAATTAAGCAAGGTTAAAAAGAGTAAATGACAAAGTAATACAACACTATATATGCCCCGATATTTCTAACTCTTTCCTTAATCCTCGATACAAGCGCAACCCGTGCAAATGTGCTCTCCCATGTGGCATGGGTTATCGATAAGATGTCAAAAATCCAAAAAGACCAATAAACCCGCTCATGTTGTTGATCAAAATCAAGCAACCCGCCATGAATGTAAAAAGCTGCAGCTCGTGCTACAAAACTCCCGCTATATTATGTGTAAGCCAGAAAGGCCTACCACTTAATCACTTTGTTTACAACAAAATTCTAACTGATTTGATCAAATATTAAAGTTAACAAGCTTTTTTTCCTTGAACTGAACAAAACATCATTCCATAGAATTGGGTCTGGTCAAACTCAAGAACCTAATCAGGCACCATCTGAAAATTAATTACCTTGATCGAATATTAAAGAAAAGAGCCCTGTTTTTACTAAACCAGACAAGATCTCAAACATACACAAGTCAGGTGAAACTGTATCATGAATCCATAAGAGAAATCACCCAGTCAAGGACATATTAGAATCAATTTGATCAATATTAAACAAAACAGCCACTTTTTTGACACGATAAAGTTAGTAAAATTTCCAACATAGAATGATAGCAGCACTGATCTAGAAACAACCAGCTTACTCTATAATGGGATACAAAAATCAAGAAGATTATCTTGTGAAGCAATTCAGATATGTTCAAGAAAAATCAAGCAGCACTGGAAAGAACAATCTAGAAACAGAATGCTCGGCTGAAAGTCAAATTGAACAGATGTCAGAGTCAACGTAACTGAGAGAGCTATATACAATGCATGGGCATATCCATCAACTGAAAGGACCAGTTTATTTAATATCAACGCTGTAGCCACTAGCCACCAGTCTGAAGCGAAGTCTGTGAATCCACAAGTTGAGGATAGGTGAGTGTGGACCACTCTAGAATACAGTAATGGACCACATTAAACCTTCATACAAGTCCACAAGTTCAGCATGAAATCTGGAAGGTGTATGGTTATGCTGTTTCTACTTTACTAAGAGCCTGAGTGTAGGGTAACTGTTATACTAATTTCATATGAAATGCAGGTGAAATATACAGTTCCAATATATGAGAAAGAGACAGAATAAACATCATCAGAGGCAAAAAGATATTAGAGGTGCCTAATAAAAGAAACTGCTGACTCAACCACCATATAAGTAAACATTTTTTAGAAAATATAGGTAATGGCAACATGATGCATAAAGTCCTAAATAAATCAACAGCAGATAAAACCACCTTACCTGCAGAATCACATAAAGGTTGAACTTTTCCTTCTGTCAAAATGAAAAGATCCTATTGTTAGTAATTCTGACAGTAATGACAAATACATCAAATGCTGTGGATTAAGACAAAAACAATTGAATGCTGATGACAAAAGTGTGACAAAGAGTCCACTTTAAGAAAGTTGCAACGGTATTCAACAACGGCAGAAGAATCCAAGCAATTCACTGTAATGTAATGGTAATTTTGGCTGGCTGAATATGATTATAAGGAAAGCCTATGTTTAATCAACACTCACATTACCAATGTTCGCTAAAGGGTATTCGTGATTAGTCACTATCGTAGTAGTAGCCCCCTGCAGGCGAACATAAATTTGATAAAGATACTTTTCCTACAAATTGGTTAGATCTAAGATAAAGATTCACCTAACATTTTAGAAAAGATTGCTTAAATTAGAAGCTGACACTAAGTTCATCTGGATTAATGCAAAATTTCAATAAAAAGCAATTTACCTCAGGATCAGATCTGTTCCCATGAATTCGCAAGAATACCATCTCATTATACACAAAAAACAACAGCCAAAAAAGACAACGAAAAAAATCCGACTAAGAATACCCTAATAAGAGGTAATCAATCAGATCGGCCAAACAATAAATAATTAAAATATAAATAAAGTCCAAGCATTTTTTTAAAACACACATGTGAAAATATAAACCATGAAAATATTAAAAAAAAAACAGAGACCTCACCGTCGGCGACAGGAGAGGGGAAACCTAAAGACATATAGAAACGGTCCAAGAACAGCGGCACGCAACTCTGTATTAGTCATGTAACAAAAGGTTGCATGTATGATCCTTAATTATCATAAATAAATGTGGATGTATTCCATTTTTTAAAAAAAGAGAGAGAGAGAGAGAGATCTAATAACTCCAATAGCTAGCAAAATAATCCTTTGGCTGGCAACATATAACTTCTCTAGCTTGGAAACACACACACCATATGTAAGCACATGTTTCTAAAGAATACAAACCAAAAACCACATCTTTTATTTTTCTTGTATTTCTTTATCATTCCTACTTTCTTATCCAATCACAAAACGGAAAATTTTCCTCCCACTTTTTTTATCCATTTCCCCTTAATCCAAGTCAAATACACAGGAGAGTTGGACCCGCCAGGTGTCTCTATCAAATCTTTCATGCATAACTAGAAGTGGGCTAGACTTCTCAGAGATGGTAAAACTTCCACATGTTGACTATATATGTTAGTAGAAGATGAATTTATTGTTCTTTAATCTGCTTGTGTATTAAAACCTAGATGGAAGCATTCACTAGTTGCCGGAGGACTTCATCTAAAAAATGTAGAAAAGCATTATAAGGGGGTCAACAACTTCCAAACTTCCATAAAAGGGTAATGTTTTGACTAATACACAGAATGAACTCTCCAGTTGACATGTGCTCTAGGACAAAGCCATGCCAAGGTGGCCAACATGTAAAGGTGAAGATAAATCTTGCCTAATTTTCAACATTTTAATCCAAGAAATAGCTAAATTAATACAGTTACCATTCAATGGATTCTCAAAACAGCTATTAAATGTGCATGTAATTATCTGAAACCAGATTGAGCACGCTTATCTCATAAAAGGTTATCTCATAAAAGGTTATCATTGACAAAAAAGGAAACATCCATACTTCAGATACAGAAACAAAAAGTTTCCAATAGTAGAGTCAGAGTTACACCTGATAAGCAGTAATGCTAAGACAGGCTGTAAGAAAAATTATACTAGGCAAGTAAATGTCAAATAATGAAGATAACGACAACCAGGACCAAGGTGCTTTACATTAACATGAAATTAAAGAAACCATGCAACAGCAGGCAAATTTCCACACTACTTTCATGCTGAGCTCCGCCAACACAATCTTTGAGACAACAAACACTTTCTTATAAGCTACGGAAATGGCATCTGCAAGTTAAAGACAAACATATTATCAGAATGAAACCAAGTTCTATGCACATTTCAACAAATAAAAGAATTAAAAGATTAAATAGAAAGGAAAACAACAATAGGATGAGTAAATCAACATTTTGCTACCATAGTAACACAGAGAAAACCTACAAATCAGCATAGATGTGGACAAATGGATTTTTTTTCTTGGCCAATTAGACTAAGAGATGATTGAATATTAAATGTCGATCATACTAGATGACTTGTGATCAATTAGATTTCAATCTTACTCAAAATTAAATTGCTCTGCAAATCTGTCAAGTAATATTAATAAAACTAGAAAACTCAAGAGAAGAAAATTGCTGAATGGAGATAAAAAGTGGACGGTTCCTGATTATTTGAAGAAAAAAATCATACTGGGTCCAAATGAAGGAACAGATTTTGACTTCCAATATTTCTTACCATTTAAACACTTTCTACGGAGTGCAGTTTGGAGTTACAAAAATTCCACGCTCAAAAATGATAAAGAAGGAATCAACAGTACAGTTGGGAATACAATTAAGGACTGCACTCATCAATATGCATCTTATCATATAGCATGATTGCTTGCATGACTGAATTCCTAAAATGTAATTAAGATCGTAAAGAATGCCCAAGAACAAAATAATACACAATTAGTGGTATTAGTCAAAAATCCCATTCCAAACAAATAATGGATTCATAAATGGCAATTGCCTTTTTGAAATATGTAATTACATATAAAACCCTTAATAAAATTGTAATTGTCTTCCAAATTGGAAATTGCACAAAGAATCACATACTTATGCAATACCAAAAAGCCAACTACATGTATACAGGGTTAATCTATTATTGCCTTTCAGTGGATAGGAACCAGAACACCTTTGCTAACAATTTTCTGTCTGAAGAAAGGAAAAATACCCCAGTAGTCCATGACCATGCCATTGTCTAGGGAGTAACAGTTAAGTTCACTAAAAGATCCTTGTCTCATAATGTCCTTAAAAGGCACTTTGGACAACCCTGGTTGGATTGTGCTTCTAGAGCAAGCCATGAATGTAAACTATCACCATTCTCTACATTTCCAAATTTTACAATCAGATCACCAAGCTGCAACCCATCTTCTGCTGCAGGTGAAGCATCACTTATTTCATCAATAATCGCGAAAGGAACCCTGAGAATTGGGCCTTCATCCATGGGAGAAGCTTGGGATGTAATATCATGCATCAAAGATACAGCTGCACAAAAGCCATTCATATCTAGGTTAACCTATTGCTTTTCATGCAATAGCAAATCAAGAAGTTAATCCAATATTTTTTATCATGTGGATGCCAATATGTAAATCAACCATGAAATTTAGTTCACTTGCATTGTTTTTTTCAGTTAATAGAGAACATAAAGAGAGAAAAAAACGCAGATCAATAAAACCTCACTAGATAAAACATGCAAGAAATACTAGGAAAGCAACATCAGTATCAAAAACACCAATTGGTCCTAACTATAGAGTTCTCATACCAATATACAAACTCAAAATCCTTTCCTAAATAGATGCCTTACTTATTTCAATTGTCCAAGTATGCCAAAGAGTTTACTCATGCTAAGTTGTACGAGTTGACATATTGGTAAGACACAGGGTCAATTTTAGTTAGAAACTTAGAAAGAAGTAGTGAAACAATGTGTATAAGGTGGCATGACAAATGCTTATATAGAGATGGAACTGTTTTTGAGAGTTTAGCATTACTACTTAGCTCATCAAGGATCAAGCAAATGTGTGAAAATTGACAACAACACGAAAAATGCCTTCCTTTTTCATTACGTTTATCTATTACCAACAGGCTTCATAATTAATAACATTAGGTGGATTAAATAAGGCACTAAAATCTCCAAGGATGGGAGCATTGAACCTTGCCTATTTAAGATACCAAAAGAGGTTTTCTAGTCCCAGCTCTGAAAAGGTTGGAGATAACTGTACCAAGCAACTGGCCACTCTTTCACCAAAGATTAGTCATTCCATGTCTTATCATGCTGAAAGTTCAGACTACAAAGTCTAAAACAATTGCATACCTAAACCGTTTCTTTTCAAAGTCAAATCACAAGTCAGAGTTACTTTATGTGTGCATATTATAAGAAGATCAAACACAGAAGAAAGGCAAAACAATTTGCTAACCCTCCTTGTTACCAAACCTGAATTTTCTGGGGAGTGTGGCCCATTGTTTGCTATTTTCACAGAGTGCAACAGCTCCAAATTTCTATCAATTTTAGCAGTGATATCTTTATGATCGTTGCGCAGTTCTGCCAATAATAAACAGAGAAATTTAGTAAAAACAGGCACATGTCATAGCACAAACAGACAACTAAGTATAGTCGGCCAATCATGAATCTCAAAAATTACAGTAAAAAGGATGACCAAAAAATGAACATCTTAAATTGCCTTTCACCATTCATCTTCCCAGCAAACCCCAAATTTTACCAAATCCAGCCTCTTTAATTGATTAATCCCCTAAATTTGCCACTCATCACTATCTAATCTCAAGATGCAATGGTCTTTACTAATCTGCCGATTCAACTAGGCACACAGACACATCAAACACACTTGATAGTAACATAATCTCAGCCCTAATTCTGATTTCCTGGATGAAATAAAATGCAATAGAAAAAGCTACAAGATTTATTCTTTATCAGACTAGGGTTATTCGAAACCGTCAAGAATTCTCTACCGGCAAGCCGGTGACGCTGCGATCGGACAGCGGGGATATCGATATCGGACCGAGGAAACCCCTGCAAGAACGAAAGGCAACAGATATGACATCAAACCCAGCGGAATAGAATAGAATCGAATCGAATAAATAAGAACTAAAGGAGAAAGAGCGACCTCGGCGTCGACAAGGTTTCCAGAGATTCCCGGACCGCCGGGGCCGCAGAGGATCTCGATGATGGCATTCATCTCCGCCTCCAAGGAGGTCCTCTTCTCCATCAACGAGAAGGTCTCTGCTTTGAGATTCGCGCCCACCATCTTCGCACTTCTCGAATGGGTCTTGTGACCAGGGCTTTTGGAGGATTTAGTAGGTTCTTCAATGGTGAATTCTATAGCATTACAGGTAAAAATTTTCAGAGAGCCCCTTAAACCCTCATTTGTTACAAATACACCCTTGAATAAAAATTCCTTTTTATTATAGACCCTTCTGAAAAAAAAATACAATTTAATGAGTTATTGTATATTTTCCCTATTAAAAAATATGTAAAAAATTTGCAAACAACTAGGGTTATAAACAGGCGAGAGCTTGATTGGATGGGGTTATTTCGAGCTATTTCGAAATTATATATACTTGAACAAGTTTGCTCAAGCTTGGTTCGATTTAGTTTCGAAAGTTCAAACTTGACTTGATTCAACTTGAAATCTAAAACTAGGATATACAAAAGATTGGAAGAGAACAAAACGTTGCTGCTGATTATCTGGCCAAGGAAGCAAAACACACTGGTGTTGAGCTGAGTATAAACAATAATCAAGAACTACTTGAATGGATCAGGAAGCAAAACCTAGCCCATGGGCTCTAATTACCAAAAAAAAAAAAAACTTGAAAGTAAAAGCTTGATTATAATTTTAAAAGTTCGTGCTCAACTGTTTGAAATTAAAAACTTATTTATAAGTTAATTTTGTTCAATTCTTCTAAACTTCTGATTCTATAAAATTAAAAAATATAAAATAAAAAAAATTATATTATATTTATATATTATATTATTTATTAATATTTATTAATAATTATATTTAAATTAATATATTGATATTAAATTTCAAGTGGAGCTAGATCAAACTCAACTCAACTCGCAATTGAAGCTCAAGCACGAAGAATTTGATCATTTAACAATCCTACAAACAACTATTAAATTTTTTCACAACCCTACAAACAACTATTAAATTATGAAAAAACACAAAAAAATAACATATTTTTTTATTTTCCAAAGAAAGAAACGAACCATATCTCAAAGACAAAATTCCATTTCCGCATACATGTTAAACAAAAAACAGAGTCTTGGCCTTATAGTAATAGCCATAGATAACATAAGACATTACAAGCTTAGAAGAGAGGACAATGTTACAAAAACAATGTTATTAAACTTATAAAAAACTGAAAAGAAAAAAAGAAAAAGAAATAAATGAAACATTAGTAGAGAGATGCATACACATTCCACATAGATCAACCACATTGCCTAAAACAAACTTCCTTTTTTCCTATACATGTTAAAAGAAAGCAAAGGCATCCAAAAATTTTCCTTTCAAGAAATGGAATGCCTTCTGTTTCTTGATGAAGAGCCTGAGGACTTTGTCTCTCCAGGATTCACTGTGGTTGGGGGGCTCTGAGAACTTCCCGAAGTCTCTGAACTCCGGTTGATCTCCCCGTGCCCTTTACTGGAGGCCCACAGCTTGTCGAAGATTCTCCTTGACCGGGAAGGCAACAACAGTCCACCGCCTTTAGTCTTACAACTCTTTGCATTCTTCTTTTCTTCATTGGCTCGACACTCTTCTTCGATCTTCACACTCTTCAGTTGCTTCCTGAGAGAGTTGCAGTTATCTCCAATTGGTCGTGTCCATTCTTCTTTGATGTTTGCAGTGGATCTTGTGCTCCCATGTGTGGTGCCATTTGCTGGCGCTTTCAGCCCACTGGCTGCTGCTCTCACCTGCTCGAAGAAGAGGACTTGGACAACAACACGGAGGGGAAGCCGTTCACTTTGGGCTGCATGTATGCATGCATCTGTTGAGAGCTTCTTTACATCCATTAGACCACAAGAGCCTCTTCTTCTCTGATTTAGTCAGACTTGGGTGCTCCTACATTTCAGATTATATCGGGAAGGTTTCACAGTATTAGATAATGGAAGTGAAATCGTGACATCAAAAACAAACAATGTGCTCAAGTTAATGGGATGAAGTATGATATTCATTTCCATGCAGCAAAACAGAAAAACCATTTTATGAATGATATCTTGACACTTCGTGTGGAACAAAAACGATTGTTCTAATTATCTGGTGACCATACCTTGAGATAAATATCGATGGCAGCATATAACCCATCATGCACTGGCCGCATCACCTCAGGAATCGAGGCAGAGAGATCAATGAAGCTAGACAACGAGAGATTCGGATCACTGGCTACTTCAGCAAGATAACCATCAACTAGTTTACCTACAGTCAACAAAGATGCATTCCCTAATCTCAACCCGTCTCCATTGCTTTCGGTCTTTTCGAAGTAAACGGCATCATGGTTGCTCCTATCCAGCATCATATATCTCCTCACGAGATTTTGTACGAGATTTATGTCATAAATAGTGTCATCGGAAGGCTTTGCCGGAATAAGCAGGTCCTTAACAGTAGCTTTATGCAATTGCAAACTTATCCTGTTCATCAGTTCATCTTTTAACAAGTCCCCTGCTCCGACCAAGATAACAACTTTGAGCAATTTCAGTAAAAAACTGCATGAACAGCCTGAGCTCTTATCTGCAGGCAACAACCAGATGATGGTTTCCACTAAAGCCTTGTACCTCCTCATGTAGTCATCAGAAACAAGGGAATCGAAAGAATCAGGCAACCATCTAAAAGCGTACGCCCTGAGGGCTTCCCCTATAACATCAGCCGACATTCTCCCTTTGGATTTGATAGCAACCATCACTCTCTTGTAAAGGTTGATCTCGAGTTCACATATGTCTTCAACCCACCAATCCTTGGGAACAACATCCATCTTCTGATGATGATGTTCGACTATTTGATTTGAAGCTCCCGATCTCTTATTGTATGTATATGACCAGTTAACATTAGCAGGATCAACAGATGTCTTGGAAGCGATGGAATCTATGCATCTTCCGATCACTTTCAATTCTTCGGACCAGGGTAACAAATATTTTGTAGTTTGTAAAGCAATGATAGAATCTTTCCAGCTACAGAGCAGGCTGGAGTTCAAAAAGACCTCAATTTTAAAAATTAAGTTGCCTTTCTCGACATCCTCGGTCATCTCTAAATACTCTGCCGCACACCTAACAGCAACAACATTTGTAGGCGTTGAGTGTGACAGTCATTCCATAGCAGAATTTAGCACACGCGTCTCGAATGCTTTAGATCCGCCAGGAAAATCAAGCATGTAGATTTCATCAGTACTATCCTCATTGGCCTTGAGCACCAACCTCTGCAGCGGTTACTCTTGATAGAAGAGGAAAGCTGCATATAAGTGATAAATAAATTTGTCAGTGTAAATGTACTTACTTAAAAACTGTTACCTCCCAAGATGAAAAGACAAAAAAAAAACTAAATGTGGTCAAATGATTATGGTTCGCCTTCTGCTTCTACCTCCACTACCATGTGTTTGATCACGCTATGCAGGGTTACATCAAAAATCAAACAATTGGTAGATTATAGACAAGATAAAAGTCACTTAAATAAAACATGGAGTGTGGTTCACTATGACAATTACCAAACAGAAGAAAATTTCAGAGCTTTAAAATTACTCTGCCATAACAAACTCTAGTTCAAATATTAATTTTATCAACATGATAAAATTATGTGCAGAGTCGGCGTATATCATGTATCCAGTATATCAACTCAAAATGGGATCTGATTTAAGTATGAGAGCACTAGAGCAGGAAAGGAACTCACCTTATGTAGATAAAACTTCACTTCTCCAACAACCACTACTACATCAGTAGCCAATTCAGACAGTACATACCTGCACACAAGTCGATCAAAAATACAACTTTTCAATTTCAAATCATATAAACTCTATTCAAGTTAGCTTTAACTGCAATGGTTTTGTGAAGTAACACAATAAAAAAAACACATAAATGTACTGAAAAACAGCAACAAGGAAACCCTACCCAATGACGATTAGCATGAATAACATGGGTATTCAATCCACAAGAACATTAAGAAAAACTAGAAACAATATTACAGGAAATATTGAAACCTAAACAAACATCTCACTCTTCAGTGAGACAAAGAAGTGTGTTTATCAGTAGGCAAACCAGAGGATAAGTGCAGTGACTTTTTATGCACCCTTGTAATTGAGAAGTCCAAAGATTTTATACACAACTTCAAAGAAAAACACAGTCTAAGTATAGCTCATCTCTACAGTTTATGAAATAGAAGGGAGATAAATAAGCCACAGAACAGACAAAATCTAGCTACAATCCTAATATGGAATCTGACAAACAGTTACATTCTTCTTTAACTCTCCAACTCTAATTAAGTATGATGTAAAAATGTTCTCTTTGAGTATATTGGGATCAAGGATGAAAAAGAGGGTTGAGTAAATGAAAAAATATATATTGATAAAATTTTATTTCACTTTCATCCTTTTCTCTTTTTTTTTTTTCTGTCCCTTTATTTTCCATAAATCAAACACACCCATGAACTGATTCATAACAGGGAAAGAAAAGAAAAGAGATATGATATAAGAAGCTCCAAGCTAATGAAAAATCATTTAGAAAAAGGATATAGCTGCATTTAAGATTAACAAGATCCTAATGATTCCAAAACTTCAAGAGAATTATGAACAATATATAATTACTAACATGACTTTCTCAAAGAAAAAAGTTCTCCAAATCCAAACATCAAGTTGAAAAAAAAAAAAAAATCCCCCAATGTCAACACAAACACAAGAAAACTAAAAGAAAATCTTCAGAATATATATAATTATATATATGAAAAAAAAACAGAGCATTCTGCTTAATTTCTTCATAATATAGAAGTTTTCACACCAAAGACAAAACAGCAAAAACAACAAAAGGGGACCATAAAAACACGAAACTCAAAATCCATCTTGGAGTTAGAGAGCAACAGACTTCCAAACAAAACTAATAAAAAAACAGACACATAAACAGCAAATTTCACCGCCAAGGAACAAACTATCAGACCAAAAGACAACGAAAGGGAACAACAAAACCATGAAAACAGAAAAACAAAAAACTCATCTTTGAGGCAACCCGAATTCCCAAACCAAACAAATCAAAGAAAAACAAGCCCCAAAACAACAAATTTCACCCAAAAGAACAAACCTTTCCACATTCCGACACCTCAAATGCCTCCACAAACCAAAACAAACGCATAAAAAACCCATCTTTAACACATATCTAGGAAGAATAAAACCAAACTCTCACCTGACGCCGCTCCCATCCGACTGGAAAGCATCAGGCTTCGATCCCAACTTCATATACTTCATCTCTCCTCCAAATCCCCCAACACCAACCACCAAGATCCCACCTTTCCTTCAACTCCAGCCTCCCATTACCTGATTCCCCTCCTCCACTCCAGTACACACCACCAGGCCACCAGCACCAGCACCAACTCTCTCTCTCTCTCTCTCCTTCTCTTTATCAGTGATGATTAAACCAGCAGCCTTTTGCTATCTCTCTTTATGAGACTTAAATTTGTTGCTTGGGGGGCTTCGAAGAAGAATCAGCAGCGCAGAGTGGTCGCTTTCGGTGGTGCGGCGCTATCCACACAAACTATTCACTAAACACCATCACCTACAGCCTAGACACTACTCCCAAGCTCTCTTCTTTTTCTCTCTAGGATCTCTTCTACTTCTGTCTAGAGAGAGAAAACATGGAGCTGTGGGATTTGTGTAGGGGACCGTGGAGAGAGAGAAAGATGAGAGCTTGCAATTGCATTGCTGTTTATCTAAGAAACAGGAAGAACAATTGAGAGACATGTGGAGATATGAATCATAAAAATTATATGTTTTTCTCGCATATTGACTTTAAAAAAAGTTCAAAATTACATTATTTTATGGATTCTTCTTGAATGTGGATCCAGTGATTGAAATTTTGACAATGTGGAGCTATTTTCTATTTAAAAATTTCTGTTGTCAGATACTGAAATTACCATTTTATCCTTGTCGGTTTATAATTTAGATTATAATACAAATTATTTGATTTTAATTATTTGATATAATGTAAATCGAGACTAAATCACCGTATGTTTTTATTATCTATATTATTTATTATTTTATATAACATTTTTAATTACTATTTTAATTAATTAAAAAAATATTTTTTATGAGAGTAGAACCGATGAATTGATATAGTTGTGAACAACTAATTATTATTGGTATTGTTGAAGGTGGGGGTAATCTAGAAATAAGGTTTCACAAAGAAATCAAGGTGGAATGAAAGCTAGTGATTTTAGCAATTACCTAGAGTATCTGAATTGAAAGAAGCCATAAATATTTTCATAAAAAATATCATGTTTTTACCAAATTATTCATGGATAGACTTTTTAATATTATCTTGATTTGATACAGCACGCCCAAAAAACAAAAGTTGATGTCAATGGAGGTCATTATCATGCTGATTCGTGCCAAAACTTTTACAAATAGGAAGATCCCAGATCAAGGGGGTAACTTGGATGACACAAAACCAGGGGACGAAGATAATTCGGGATAAGAAGAATGATCCATCACACCTGGTGCTGATGTCTATTCGGAGTTAGGAAGAACAAACTATGTAATCTCTATATATTCATTCTCCTAATTTTACTAATAAATAAATTTCGTTTATCTATTTTTTTTTAAAAAAATAATTATTATTAATTTATTATCATAAAATCATTAAAAAAAATATTGAATGTAAATGTGTATATATGGAAATTAATTTAATGTCAATGAATTAGAGATGGGCAAAATGATATGAGAACACAGGCAATGGAGGATTGATGTGTTTGTGATAGCCAAGGGAATGTGTGGAATCGGACTTAGATGGTGATCTAAGGAGACCAGTTTTCAATGATACAAAGGAAATGTACAGATGGGAATGGGTATATTTATTTCTTAGGTTGGGTATAAAACAGACATTCATGTCCCACCAATTAAATACAATAAATATAAGTCATTTTTATTGGATGTAATAGAACATTATTATCAAAATATTTTGTAATTTTTAAATTGTAAAATTATATTATATATGACTCTGCATGTATGGCTGAAAGATCAGACAAGTTGGTGACTTAATTACCCTATTATCAACTAACTCCCAAGTTGAACTAAACTGCATGAAATATCAAATATGAATATATATATATATAATTTTAAGAAGGAAAATTAATAATGACCCTTATTTTTGAGCTCCTGATAAATTTTAATCCTATTAGGAAAATATTTTTATTTTTATTTTCCAACAGTGTCAAACAGGTTGCCAAACTCGTGTAGAATATTGTGGGTGCTTGTGCCAGCACGGCCCGTTTGTCAGTCGTTGATACTGGTCCGTTAACTAATCAAATTTTAAAAATTTAAAATATTTAGAAAAAAATAAAAATCCAAAAATATTGAAAAATCCAAAAAATCTCTAAATTTTCAAAATCTAAAAAATTCCTTAAATTGTTAAAAATTCTAAAAGCTTCAAAAAGTTTTTAAAAAATCATAACTTTCAAATATAATGATTTTATAATTTATAGTGGATATAAAGGTTATTTTTATTTAAAAAAATTATTTAAAAATTTTGTTTTAAAAAAATCTGACAAGTCAAATAGTGTGATAGCCTGCAGGGGCCTAGCTTGAGATGTAGGAGGCTCAATCACAGGAGTTTTGTAGTTCTTAGAATGAATTCACTGTAGCTCTTCTTTATTTCTTTGGGGAATTTGAATCTGAGAGTATACTCAATCAAATAAATCATCCAACACACGAGACCTAAGATACCCTGTACTACTCTGGTTAAAATAAAAGTAATTATCCAAGTTAATATCAAGGAAATGCGTTTCCCGATTCACGTTTCGCTCTCACGTATCCACCTACGTGTTTCTGAGTTGAAGTTAACACTTAATTGCAAGGAGGAATCAAAGGCTTAATCAATACGTATGGGGATTTGAACTCCGGTGTGCTTACCTCCTTGCCCTCCGTCATTATTATAGAATCCAAATAATCGGCATTTTCTCAGAATATATCCTCTAATTATTATTAATCATGTAAATCTCATTAGCTTTAATTTAAACCTTATATATATTATGGTTAATTAATTAATTAATTATGGATAATCAATAACCTTATTTACATGCAATTTGATCTTGAAATTAGGATATCCCAAAGTTCCAAATCAAATAAACCTTAAATATATATATATAGAGAGAGAGAGAGGTGAAAATTAGCAGGCTTACTGTTGGTGACCGTAAACAGACAGGTCTATTATTAGCTTTCGGCTATTCACATGATCGAACGGCGGAGAAGGAACGGATCTGACGGCATTTAATGAACGCAAAAGCGTAAGTGATGACGTCATTCTTCTTATAAAGGGGTTTTTTAATTTTTATGCGAATACTCTACTCCCCTGGAATTTTGACTAATAACAATTAACCCATAATTAAATCTTAAAAATAACATCTTAATCCTAAATCAAAGTTTTTTAAAAAATCATATACATGAGAAAATTATATTCATACTATTTTTGTACTTATTGGTAGGTACTTTTTAAGAAAAGAGTGCATGGGGAGCACGTTAATTAACAGAGAGAGAACTCCCTTTACTACATGGAATTTGCATAGATGGATGGGCATTGAATGTTACAAGACTGAAGACTCTGTGAAGTGAAAGCAAAGAGAGTGAAAGCAAAAAAACGCCTGGTGAAAGCAAAAGGACATGTTTCTCCAAAAATAGAAATCAAGTGTGAAAATTTTCTTTTCTTTTGATTCATATTTTATTGTGTTTGAAAGATGTTAATTGCATGTAAAAGGCATAACTTGGTTTAAGCGGTATAGATCTTTTAAGTAAGATATTAGGTCGCATTAAAAAATTTTGGGGTCGAATTTCCGTTAAACAATTGAGGAGCCTTGAGCCTGAAGTCGATAGATAGAGATTGGAACATCATGCAAATCTGTGAGTCTTACCAGTATTAAACATAGTAAACTTGATGGTAAAATAAGTGTATGTTGTGTTATTGAATTTTAAAAAATTGTTTGATTTTTTTTGTAAAAGATGTATAAATCATGTTTATTAATAAGATAATATAGTTTACAAAATACATAAGTGACACACCGGGGGTTTTAGTTCATCGTGAGATTCACCTCTAAAATGTTATCCTTCTTTAGCCAATGTTTTTTGGATTTGAGGTTATGTCTTCAAAGACATCTTTTGGCAGTGTGTCCAACTTGTATATGTGAAAACTAAGCTCTGTTTTACTATTGTTTGCGGTGTCACAAATTAACTTCAGTTCCAAAATTTGAAAGTTGGTATTTTAAACACCAGATACATGCTAATTGCTAATGATAACGCTTTTTAAAAATTTTATGTGATTTTTTAAAATTAACAATAAAAAATGGTGAATGATGATGGAGCAAGGGATTCAATTTATGGTTTTCTTTTATATAGTAAAAATAGAAAGAAAAAGGAGGAATGGATGGTGGACCATTGGACCAAAGAAAATTCCATTCACTGTTTTTCTTTTACTTTGATTCTCTTCTTATCATTTTTTTAGGGCTTTAGTGTGTTTTTTTTTTTGTGATTTTATAGGAAAAGGATTCACTCAACTGTTTTTCTTTTACTTTGATTCTCTTCTTATCAGTTCTTTCTTACTTTGAGAGTGTGAACCTCAAACCACATCCATTTGAACTTTTTTATAAAAAAAAAATTAAGTACTTTCTTTCCCTTTAAAGATATATAATTTTTTTAACAAAAATAATTTGTGAGGATTCCACATCAAATTGTGAAGCACATTTTTCATGAGAGCATGCATGATAAATAAATAGGAAATCAAAAGAAGGAGAAGAAAAGGCAAACTTATAATAGGTTCAATATGTTGAGGTAGGCAAAGATCCAATGATTCAAATGATGAGTATTCATTGGATTGTTCCTTTTCATCCCTCCATCCATCAAAGGTCCACACACTTGACCCTTGTCTCCCAACTTGGTTTGCATCTCTTTCTAGGGCCCTTTCAATGTCCACAAACAACAACCACATGCTATATTACTCCCAAATCCAGGGAAATATATATATGTGAAAAATGGAAAAATGGAAAAATGGAAAATAAATCAATAAAATAAATAAAAATCTCAATTCAAGTCCAAGTTTTTTTTTACAAAGGCGACAAGTGTCTTCACGAGAGAAATTAAAAGATGGGGCCCATGAGCAGAGTACGTTAAATGCGCTTAAATTTTCACTTTTGCAAGAGGTAGGGCTCGATCCATAAAATTTTTTTCAGGAGAATGGAATCTCTTAGTAAAGTACCCCGATACCAATATGCCTTTTATGTCGTTGGTCCAAGACATCCTTTTAACCATATATATTGCTCATTTTAAGATTTGGTCAAGTTGGAAGGTTTACAATGTGAATATTACTCAATAAATAAATGTGATTTATTTATTTTAATTTAAAAAACAATGTGAATATTATTCAGTTGCACGTTAAAATCATATTAAAGTTTTCATATTTAGCATATTGATTGAATTATAAAAATGATAATTTATAAGGTTTATGAATTATTTTTTGTAATTTAAAATGTGCATTTCTATAGGTTACATCATGATATATGAGTATATATTTATTGTTTTAGTTTGCTCTAAATGTTTTATTATTAAAAAAATTTATCAAAGGATGTAAGATTTTTTTTCTTTTATTTTTTTAGGAACTTAGTTGAAAATTTGAGAGGTCCTTGTTCTAAACCCCACTTGTGATAATAGGAGAATAAATGCAAAGATTCAAGCCCACGCTAGCTTGTCTTGTACGAGAGCTTGATATTTTAGCAAACAAGAGTTTTATCTATGTTAATTAGGGTGATGGGACGGATAAAAGCCTAAGTTGGCTTGTAAATTTCATACTTGATAATTTGTCTTATTAATATTTTTCTATGTAACATCTCATGATTATATAATATTTGTGTGTGCTTACAATAATCTTGGTTTTCAGTCTTGATTGGATGTTCCGTCAACGCCAGGTGTGTTGGGTGTTGGTTCACCCCTCTCGCCCTGAATTGTCTTCGCCTCCAGTTCTGTATTCTCGAAGTCATCCTCTTCTTGTATGGGTTTTCCTCTTTGTTGAAACTTAGAGTGAGACTTTGTTTGATGATGGATTCCACCGACATTAGTTTTTTTTTTTTTTTGATTGCGTACGTTACATCAAACCAAGGTAACATTAGAAAGTCTATTTCATATATAATTTCGGTAAAACACATTGTTTTTCACAAATACATCCATGGTTTCCTTCAGATCAGATGCTCAAATTATGTAACCTCCATGTATATATCACGTTAGCTACAATAGCCACCATATATGTATCTCTTATAACTTCTAATAAATGAATGTGCATTATCTATTTTTTCAAACAAAGAAAATATATGAAACGTAATTAAAAACATTGTAGGAATATATCTATCTTTTTATGAGATTTTGTTGGAGTATTTTTTAGAAAATGATATATTGTGTGTTTGTGTTATTTTTAAAATTACCTAAACTTGAAGATGATCACATAATTTTTAATTAAAATTTTAGGTTAAGGAGTCTTTAAGTTTAGACATTAAGGTTTAGGATGATTACTCATCAACATAATGTGCAATTAGAATTTAGATTACCAGTTGAGCTCGAGTTTTATCAATTTAAAGTTTGATTTATTTTAAATTAGATTTAGGATTGCATATAATTAGTAGTAACATTATATATATTTTTTCTTCCAAAATACTGTTTGATATTGACATTGATCTCCGGTTCGAATCTCCTCTGTGACAAAGTGAGGGCGCAGGGTGTAGGTCACCCAGTGGGGTGGCCTATGCACGCACGTGAGTCTTCTCCTTGTGGGATTGGTAATCATGGGTGGTAAAGACGTGCACCAAGTAAAATCTTAGGGGATGCACAAGGCGCGCCCCAAGGAGGTAAAAACATGCACTGAGTGAAACCCATGATAGTCTGATCCCCTGCGCACGTCCTATCTTTATATCGTCCTACGGAGGCGCTTGTTGCCTAGAAAAAAAAAAAAAAAACATTGATCTTGCTTAGTTAATTTAAAAAACCTCTACAAACTTGTGAATGATAAAAAAAAATAATAATGTTATTTATTTTTTAAATACAAATAAAACCATTAGTTCATAGCTTCTCTTTTATAATAAATTATAAATGGATCAATTCGGGTTTGCTTTCAAGCCCTTTTCACCCACAACCTTGGCTCGCATTCTCAATTATTTATTTTGATTGTTTTTTAATATATAAATGGAGTTAATTTTTTGGATTGTGGATAGATTTTGTCATTAATTGGGAAGATGTTGGACCCTCTTCTTTAAACCTCTTGGGCCTAAGTTTGGTCCATGGTTACCATAAATTTAATTTATTTCTATAATTAAGGATCCAACTCACTCCTGCAAGTATGCTTAATCAAAACAATTAATTGAATCTTTTTAAAAATTCTTATATTTAATGAAATTGAATAGTTTAAAAATGATGTTATGACAAATATGTATTATCGATTTTGAATAAATTTCATTATCGATTTTGAATACTCCATGAATATATAAAAATCTTTAAATTGTATGGATTATTATTTTGAATTAGCTAGTTTCTACATTCCAAACTTTTTTATTGAAAAATAAATTATATATATATATATATATATATATATATATATATATATATATATATATATATATATATATATATATTATTGAATTTCATAGGAATTAGATTTTTCAAAATTTAAATGAAGCAAGTGAAGTGAGTTTTGTCCCAAAAGAATCAATTAAAAAAGGATGTATTTTCGAAGAAATTTGTTTGTTTTGTTTTGAAATGCCTTCTGAAAATTAGTTAAAATAATGGTCGTAGAAAAAAATCAATATATTTAAAAATATAGAATTAATGGGATGCTTAAATTAGAGAAATATCATTGAAAGTTCTTTTTTTGTGTTCATTGACAGGCCAAATACAACCACATTATTCTAGTTGAAAATTTTATGGATAATAATATATGTATATATAGGACTAATGGCCTCTTGGCCTATTCGTATCGAGTCCTTTATATAGGCTTCATTGGTTGGGATGATCCCAGGTTTAACCCCCCATGACCATAAGGTGAGGAAGCGTGGCATGCGCCGTGTGTGTCGTATTGTCATACGACTTTCGGAAGATCGCTTTATGCGCTGTCAAAAAAATAATATATGTATAAGTTTATGATCAATATCTCTTACGCAATAATTGTTTAATAACTTATAATTTCCATGTAATTTGTAATTTATAACCACGATTATAATTTACTCTAGTAGTTATTGTTAATGCCAACCTCTTAGCAGGGATCGAAACAAATCCATATCGATGGATAAGAGAGATCAGTGGAGATTAAGAAACTATAGTGAATTGGAGGGAAAAATCGGTTATATGGACCACTCTTCAAATTAACTTTTTTTTTTATCACATGATCGTTTTCTTTTCCGAAAATCAGACCTTCAAGGATCATATTTTGCCAAAAGAAAAATCTACAGAGAGAAAAGGGCCAACGCTTGTGCCCCGGATTAGACTGTCATGCTAAAGTTAGAGAGGCTCTATTGAAGGGGATATAGCAAGGAGGAAAGTGAGAGAGTGGGAAAGAATATAGCAAATTCTAAGTGAGAGTGAAACACTAATAGACGATCAGTTTCCGTGGAATCAGAGTAATGTACTAGATATTGAATATCAAATCTTTAGATGTAAATTAGATGGATTGTGTGTTAAGGTCCTCTTTTATATAATGTTGAGGTCATTGTAGAAATTTAGGAGTCGGTTGGAAGGCAACAAGACATCGGCTCCTAATACAATAAGACACCAACTTCGGCTAGGAACCAAATTGGCTGCAGTTAGGTGCCAACCATCAAAACATATTGGGGTCTTCTTTATCATTGGATGACTAGACAATTGAGTATTTATTCAGGCTCTTATAATCATATCATGCGTACTTTAATATCATTACCTCATGACAAGTATAATTTACTACTAGAATTATATTTATATATCAAATTTAATTGTCAAATAAAGGAATAAAATATGGGGGAAAGTGAAAATGGCCTAATATTTTTTTAAAAATAAAAATCGAAAAGTTGATACTTTGGATTATTTATTTATTTGGACTTATTTTGGGAAATCAAAATCCGTAACTTTTGGTCACACGTGTCGGGGAGCACGCGTCTTTAAACTCGTTGCGTTCCACGTGATTCTCGCATTATTTTTGCGGTCTACGTCAGCAATGGTGGACCCAGCGCAAAAGCTCGCGCTTTATGACGTCATCTCCTTCGCGCGTGCGAATCTTTGCCGGCCCCACGTGCGGATCCAGCATAAACCTAAATAAATCATCCATGAAGAGCGAGAAAATCACAAGAGGGCCACTCTGCAAATCCTCTATTTTCACCAGCCCCACCTCCGTTCCCGCCCTCTCCCTCTCCCTCTCCTCCATGGCTACCATCTGCTCCAAGGTACTAATTTTCAGCTTCTATTTTATTCATTCAATTCCCTAATTGATGCATTTTTTTGTTGTATTTTGATGTTTGTTGATTCTTGTAGGTTTGGGATGGAAATGGTTTCTCTTCCTGCTTCGAGGACATATATCCTTTGCTTCTTTTGATGGTTGTTCATTCATATATATGGATTCGTTGTTTTTTTTTTAAATTTTTTTTCCTTTTTAAATGGTTTTATGATTTACTTGACATTTGCTTCATGAAAATATGGTGTTTGATTTTATCTAACGTTGTGGTTTTTGTTCGTGTTGTGCCATTGAGGGTGCTTTTCTTTTTATTTGCTTCTATATATGATCTGTAGATTTTTATGGAATTTTATAATTCAAGAAGAAAGAAAACGAGTTTAGTTTCAGCTTGAAAAGAATGTGATTGCCAGAATAGTTTTTTTTTTTTTGTTCATATCCTTAATGATTATGCCACGGTATTTGGTTTTGTACCAAATGTGGTGACTGTAGGTTTGCTTATTGTGCTTTGGTTGTCTCAGAAGAATACTTTGAGAAGTAGGGCAAGGGTAAGTGTAGACATACACTGGGCTCTTGCTCTCTGTTTTTCCACTTCAATTATTACCAATTAGTCTCATTCGATAGAATCTGTGAAATTTTTATTGATTTAAAATGTATATTACACTGTATGCTGTTGCAAATGAATTCCAGAACCTTCAGGTTGATAACATGTATATATATACATTTTTTCCTGATTCAACTGTGATATAGTCAGTATCAAGTTTGAGAAATTTTTAGCTGGTTGTGTATACCATAGAACTGAGTACAAAATTTAAATTCTGCTAATCTTATGATCTTGTTTTTTATTTTTAATCTCTGTTGATTTATCACTGTGATGAACTATATATGGCATGGTAGTATTGGAACAAAAACAATATACATCTTTTTAGCAAGAATCCTTTTTCTAGTTATGGTCTATATCAAGAACCTTAGTAGTCATACTCTTAGTAATGAGAGGATATCTAGTTGAGTCATTTAAATGCATCTATGCATGTTGCTCAAAGGTGTACTTTTGGCTATATTAAATGATCTTAGATTCAAAGGCTGGAAGTATGTATTTTTCATTTTTACTAGGGGTGTCAATCAGTTGGGCTTATGTGATGATAATATGTGATATATGGTGAAGAAATTAACACTCATGACGGGTAATTGTAGTATCTAAAAGTGAGTTGCCATATGGATATCTACTTTTGGGTTGATTTCCAGCACATAGTAATTTGTGTATATATGCCACCAAACTGATTTGCTGTGGCAACACATGATTGTTTCAATGTCTGGCTTTTCTTGTTTTCTGGAGAATGTGTTGATAACCTCAATTTTTTACCATAATAAATAATGTTTACATGTTTCATAGACCTTTACCATATAAAGATATCAAATAGCATCCACATAAATAAGTCATGACACAAATGTCACAGGAATTCTTTTTATATGCTGCACAGAAACACAGTGCTGCAACAATATTGATGATTTTTAATATCTCAACATCCCATCATTTGTCATCCTGAGTAAGTTGTATTTTTAAAGGATGGAAAAACACATCCAAGCTAGTTTCTTCGTAATTTCGGCTAGTTTTCTATTTGAAACTTTGTTTAATCATTTATCTCATGAATTCTTGACCATTAAGCACTAGATCATCATTCGGCCAGTATCTATCTAATTTGATTTCTTGCCATTGATGATGTTTTCTATTTCTCTTAGGGTACAAGGTTTGGCCTCTTGGAGAAGTTACTGTTGAACATTCTACCTGCTCTTGGAACATTACTTTCTTTCTATGAGATGCTAGTTCTTTTGAGGAAAACCATGCCAGAATATCATGAATGGTTTTATAGATCTTCTCAGCTGGCCTTATGGGTAAAGTGTCTGATCACAGCCCTTAAATCCTGTTTCCTTTGGTGCTGACATTTCATCTTCATGTTTCGTTGCTATAGATGATCATTATGCTTGTGTCAAATCTAGAGTGTTGGTTATTGTACAATCCATTTTTCTGCTGTTGGTGGATTGTGAAACCTCTCATGGATATTCCTCATCTGTACACCACCTTCTCCTCATTGAAGGTATTGCATAAATTCTTTATTTATGACATATTTTATTATCATGGTGTTTGGTTTTTAAGTTCTGCTGTGTTGGTATCAATCTATATTGTGATGCAATATTGATTATTGGTTAAAATTGATTGTCTGATTTTCTACCCATCAATGTTGAAAATTTTGATTGAATTTATTTTCTGTTTTGTTTTTTTTTTCCTTTTGATTTTTAAAACTTCTTGATTTCCTTATTTTCTTGATGTAAAAGTCAGCTTATGTGGAGATTTATTGAGAACTTTATGGACAGACAATAGCCTGTTTTAAAGAGACTTCATCGGTGACTGCTGAGATATTGTTTAGTTTGTTTATCAACATAACCAGAATAGCAAAGGCATCTACTGAAGAAAGGTAATACTTGCCCAAATATTTATGAACATTTTCATGTTTGACCTGTTAAATTAGATTTCATCTTTGCATAAGATCACACATGCTTATCTTTCACATTCAAGACATTAATGAACTCCTTGAACACAATTGAGAAAATTCTAGTGGTCATAGAGGCTGCTTCCCTTTCATCAAATATGAAATAAAGTTATTAGTGGTTGATTAATGTACATTCATTAGAACACTATATTTTGATCTTATTAATGTTTGAATATCCAGTGGAATATATTCTGGTTAGAATGATAAAGTTCGATGAGATACTTGATCATGCTTTAAGTATGGTGTTCCTACTTCATGTGACTCAGTTTTAATTTTCTGGGGTACTGCACCTACTAACTTATTTGGGTTGATTATTCTGGCCTTGGGTCCACTAAAATTCAAACAATAGGAGGGGTGCATTTCATGTAGGCTTGTTAATGGCACTCTCAAATTTGGAATAATATTTCAAATGTGAATCCTCAAAAACAACATCTCAGCTTATTACGGGTCATGACCAAATATGGTGAGCATTTAAAAATTGTGTAACTTTGTTTAATTAAGAGCGAGAGAAGCATGAAATGGTAGAAAGCACATTATCAAATAAAAAATGACCTGAGAAGAAAATTGTATAAGATATGGGTCAAAAAGTCCTAAACTATTTAGAGCAATAGAGGCTTTGGAAAACCTCGGGCCTCTCCAAATATCTTATAGGTCTAACAGTACAACTCATCAGCGGATAATCTATATCTTTACATCTTTGTTAGTTTGTGAGAGTATTGTAACACTTGTGTGTCTTTAAAAGAAACCCTGTCGTATGCCCAAATTAGATACACATGGAGCACTTTGAAAGCTGTTGAGCCTTCTTACCAATGGTTTTGAATCTTTGCCAAAGATTTAACAACTTCAATCATTTATGCTCTTTAAAGATTTCTTATGAGTGGAAATGTGAATATGACTTGGTAATTGTTACATCACCTTTGCTTGGTTTCACAAATTTAAATTCTCAATAAACAGTGAAAATTTGGTTAAATCTAACACATAGGTAATCTAACCAATTTATTTGTTAATAGATTTGTCTAAGCTATAAATTTATCATTATCTCCATGTTTTTTAGCTTCTGTTGGGTTCATTTACACTTGGCAAATTAGCCAATATATGATGAAAATGTACTTTCTTTATTGACATCTTTATCATTATCATGTTTTTATCTGTTGAAATTTGTTGTATATGAGTTATTTTCCTTCCCAAAGTATACAAAACTTATATTTCTTCCACTTTTCAGCAAATTTGATTTACTTGAAGGCCCACTCCTCCCTTATGATACCCAAGAGAGGGAGCATCATGTTCCAGAACTGGTATGCATGTTTCTCACCTATATAATAAATAATATTTTCTTAGTTTGGTTAATTATTAACTTTGCTAATTGGAGCTTAATTTAAAAGATCTATTCTCTAAGCACTTCCACAATTGATCAAATCATATCACCTCCTCAAATGTAGTTTGTGGAAATTGGTCTTGATTGATATGTAGGACATGTGACCATCCTAATTAAATAGGTATGATATACAAAACATCCTTCTTTCATGTCCACATAATGAGTCTTCTGTGACATCATCTTAAGATTCAGCTACATTAACCTTAAATAGGCGTCTTCTCTTGATAAAGTTGCTGGAAAAATCTTTAATTAATTGCCTTAACAGTTGAAAGTATCATCGCTCTCCAATCATTTTGCTTGTTGATATTGACTATCTATATACATCATATTATTTCAAAGTGTTGATGGTCATTAATTTTTTATTTCTTTAACTTTTCTTGTGTATACTTTTGAAAGGGGAACTATAATTTAAAATTGTTATTATTCCAACTGAAAACCATTGTTTATCTTTTTTATAGTCGGGTTCTCTGGTTTATTTTTAAATTTTGTAGGGAGATGTGTAGCCTAAAGCTCAAAATGATGAAAAAGCAATCTTGAAAATTTCAAGAAAATAAGCAGCAAGCCAAGGCTTTGAAGTAGTTTGGTGTTTTGAGGGCTCCACAGGAGTGTGACCTTAGGAGTTTAAGTAGTTTTACATGCATTATTGGAAAATAGGATCTAAAACTAGGACATAAATAAATTGTTCCTTAGGTAATAAATAATAACATAAACTCTACATTTATAAGGTAGGGTTGCCCGGTACTACAAAGCTCCCGCTATGCACAGAGCCCGGGGAAGGGTCGGACCTCTTAGGTCTATTGCACGCAGCCTTACCTTGCATTTTTGCAAGAGGCTATTTCCACGACTCGATTTACTCAAACCCGTGACCTCTAGGAACAACTTTACTGTTGCACCAAGGAGACATTTATTAGGTAAAATAAATAAAATGAAATTAACCTCTTTACGTTTTTGCCATTATTCCTGGCACAACATAAATCTATCACTGCTGCCTTCCATCAATTGGTGTTTCTCACCCATCAAAAGAGTTTATTACTAAATTTTATTCCATTGTCTATTAGAGCTCAAACTTTGTCAAACACCTAATATGAATTTTCTGTACAAATATAACGTTGGGACGTGCCCACCTAGGCACGCGCTACATTGGCACCCGGGTGTAGTATTAAATGAGTAAGGGGTTCTATCACATCGTCGCCCAAGTGTGATGGAGTATAGGCAAGGGTTCCCACATCATGAACGAGTGTGGGTAAAGAAATTAGTCCAGTTACATCGGTGCCCGGATGTGGTGACAAATAAGTAACTTGCATCTTAATAGACGGGTGCGAGTAAAGAAGCTAGTCCATGAAAGTAGGATTATGATCGGTAGTTAGAATATAGGCTCTTTGACAGGAAAGTCTATAGAGTTAGTAGACACTCTAAAAGGGAGAAAGACAGATATAGTGTGTTTGCTAAAGCCTAGTTGGATAGGAAACAAGGCTAGAGAGATTGGTAACACAAGTTATAAATTATGGTACTATGGAGGGGATAAACATAGGAATGGTGTAGGAATTATTGTGGAACCAAAAATTAAGGACAAAGTGGTTGAAGTAAAAAGGGTAGGAGATAGGATTATACATTTGAGGCTAGTGTTGGGGAAAGAGATAATCAACATAGTGAGTGTGTATGCTTTCACGAGTAGGTTTAGGGGAAGAAGTTAAGGCTAAGTTAAGGAAAATTTGGGCCGAGGTAATTTTAGGGATTTCAAGTGAGGAAGAACTCTTTATTGGGGGAGATCTTGTGGAAATGTGGGTAGTCTCGGTGATAGCTCTGAGCAAGTTCATGGAAGTTATGGAGTATGCTTGATAGGAATGAGGAAGTAAAACTATTTTAGATTTTGCTTTGGTTAAATGATTTGGTATTGACCCAATACTTGCTTTAAGAAAAAGGAATGGCGTTTGATTAACCTTAAGAGTGAGGGTAACTATAGCCAGGATAGACTTCCTCATACTGAAGAAAAGGGATAGATGCATATGTAAAGATTGCGAGGTTATATCTGGCGAAGCACTAACTACACCAACATAGGTTAGTGGTGTTGGATGTGAAGAAAAAGAATATAGTGAAACAAGAAGAAGGGTTAGACAACATAGGATTAGATGGTGGGCGTTAAAGGGAATAACCACTTAATATTTAGGAATAAAATATTGGAAGAGTGGAGTTGGAAATATAGAAGATGATCTGCAAACAACTTATGGAAGGTGATGGCCGAAGCGTATTGAGAAGGTAGGAATTGAGGTCTGCAGGGGTTTTCTAAGGAATTTAGGGTATATTAGCGAAGAATCGTAATTGGTGGAATAAAGAGGTTTAAAAGACTATTAAAGAGAAAGGATATTGGTACAAAGTTACCCGCGGCTAAAGATGGTGAAGCCTTGAAAAATATAAAAAGACAAAAAGGCTAAGAAAGCGGTTAAGCGAGGCCGAGTAAATCTTTGGTGATTTGTATCAAAAGTTGGGGGCCTTGAGAAGTGGAAAAAGAAATGTACAAGATAACACGGCTAAGAGATAAGAAGGGAAGGATCTGAGGCTAAGTCGAGTCATTAAGGATGAGTCACGAGCGTGTTTTGTGCGGAGATAAGGAAATTAAAGAGAGATGGAGAAGTTATTCTGATCACTTATTCAATACAATTCATGGGGATAATTTTGTAGATCCTTATGCATCAATAGTGGAGAGGAACCTTAGCTATACATGTAGAATCAGGCCTAGTGAGGTCAAAAAGTGTGATGTCCGGATTCTTTTAAATTAATGAAATAAATTAAAATAAAAATTAATGTTGGATTTAGTAAAATGGGAAAAGCTTGGGGGTTAAATCGAAAAGTTATAAAAGAAAAAAAAGGGGAAAGAAAATAAAAATAAATAATAAAATAAATGTGATGTTTCATGAAAGCTTCTTGATTTTTTTTTAAAAAAAATTGTGATACTTCATAGAAGCTTCTTGAAAAGATAATAAAAAGAAAAAAAAATAAAAAAAATAAAAAATTATCACCGTCTCAAGGCTCCTTCGTGGTACCTTCACATTAAGGGGAAAAAAACAAAAAAATTATTTTTCTTTATAAAACGGCAAGCCAGGGAGAAAGAGAGGGAGAGGAATAGAGGGAGAGTAAGAGAGGCAAAGAGGAAGAGAAAGAGAGAAAGAAAGAAAGGAAGAAGGAAGGAGGAGGGAAAAGAAAAAAAAAAGAAGGGAAGAGAGGGACGGTCAGGGAAAAGGTAAGGAAAAGGAAGAGAGGGAAAGAGAAGGAAAGGGAGGAAAAGAAGAAGAGAAAGAAAAGATAAGAGAAAGAAGAAGAAAAAGAGAAAGAGAAGGAAATAGAGAAATAAGAGAGAGAAGAGAGAGAAAGTGAGTTTTTTTTAATTTTTTTATGATGTTTTTTAGCAATTAATTTAGAGGGAACTCTGCCTATTTAGCTGTAGCACCTATAGTAATCGGGAATCACAAAACATTATTTTTGAAGAAATCACCACCAAAGTAGGAGGAATTACCAGGTGAGTTGACTTCAAATGAACTCCAATTGATTATCGGATGTTTTACCGATACTTTTCTCGATGTTTTTATTGATGGACTTTGAAAAGTGGGTGAGTTGACTGCAAATGAACTCCAGTATTTTGACTTGTTTGTCGGGTGTTTTATCGATGTTTTTATCGATGAATTATGAAAAGTGATATTTTTGATATGTACGTATATTTGCGCCTAGTAGAGCCAACGTTTTATGTTTCATATATTAATCAGTGTCTAAGTCACGTGTGCACCGGTTGAAACATGCCTATGTCGGGGCTTAGGTCCGTGGGACCACCATGTTTAATGTATCACGGTAGGGAAATTTGGTTATGTGAATGAAGTATGGCACGGGTAGTCTTTGTTGAGATTAGGTGTCATACGGGACTGAGGTCGCGATTGATATATTTATGATTTACGAGGATTACATGATTATGTTAAGATTTATGCATGTATGGCGGAATGAATTTTGTTATGTTTTGACAAATATATGTTATACAATTTATTATTTTATAATGAACCACAGTGCGATGTTAGTCTCTACCATTTGGGCTAGTTTTAGGTCCTGGCTTCCACGTTTCGATTAATGCAGGGAATAGAAGCAGGGTGGCTTGACCTAATTGACTTGGAGTGGAGTGCAGTTTGGAGATTGGCGTGGCCAATTTAAGTGTATAGTTGGCTTTGAGTAGATGTGGACTATAAATTGATGAATAAAATTATTTCAATTTCAGTTTTAAGTATGGGAATGTATCTAATCTCTGAAAATCTAAACTAAAGATCCTGTGGTATGTGTAATTTCATAATCAGTACTGTATGACTTTAATAAAAAGTCAATTATATGTCTTTATGAAAACGGGTTATTACAAAAATGCACTAAAAAGATAAAGATTAGGAAAGCACATGGCAGGATGGTATCGATTGAAGTTTGGAAGTGTCTTTAGGTATTATGGTTAACGAAACTTTTCAATTCTATATTAAAAGGGGAAAATCTTGAGACGATTGGAGAAAAAGCATTTTGGTCACTATATATAAAAATAAGGAAGATATTCAAAGTGCGGAAACTATCGTGGCATTTAAGTTAATGGCCACATGATAAAACGCTTTAGGAGAGGGTTATAGAAGCGTCGACTTCGAGGGTATATTCTGAAGGTGTCGAGGAGATCAATTTGGCTTTATGCACGGTAGATTCTACAAGCGGCCAATTCGTTTATTAAAGAGTTTGATCTAGATCTACGGAGAGAAGAAGAAAAATCTTACGTATGGTTTTCGTTACCTATAGAAAACATATGATAAAGGTACGAAGGCAAGTCAGCTTTGGTGGGTGTTGGAGAAGAAAACGATTCATGCTAAATATATAAATCTTTATTAAGGATATATATGCGAAGGAAGCGATTCTGAGTGTAAGAGCAGTTGGAAGAGATAGAAAGGAGTTTAAATATAACGATGGAGTCTACATTAGGAATGTCGGTCTTGAGCCCATATTTATTCTATTTAGTAATGGAATAGTTAAGCTAGTTGTATCCAAGAGATGGCATCCCATGAGTGTATGTTATTAGCGGATGATATTATGCAGTTGATGAGACTAGAGATGGAATTAATCAAAGTTAGAATTATGGAGGAACACCCTTGAGAGTAGAGGCTTTAGAACGATTAGAAATAAAAGCTGAATATATGTATTGTAATTTTAGTCAAAGTAGGAGGGCCGGAGGAGAAGTGATCTAGGTGGAGTGGTAGAGGCTAAGTGTAAGCTATTTTAAGTATCTAGGTTCCATTTTGAAGAGGATGATATGATCGATGAAGATGTATCCCATAGAATCGAGAGCAGGGATGGGTGAAATAGAGAAGTCTTCTGGTGTCTTATGCATGTGATAAGAAGATGCCTAACAAAAGTGAAAGGAAAGTTTTATAGAGCGTGATTAGGCCGTAGTATTATAAGGGAGCGAGTGTTGGGCAACTAAAGCTCAACATATCCAGAACATGAATGTGGCAGAAATGAAGATGTTAAGATGGATGTGTGGCTAAACAAGGTTGGATAAGATTAAAAATGAACACATCTTACAAAAGGTGCGTATTGCGCATTGAAGATAAGAAAATAAGAAGAAGAAGCGTTTAAGATGATTTGAACACGTAATGCGTAGACCCTAGGTGCCCGGTTGAAAATGTGATAGTTTGGTAATAGAAGGTAAAAGAGGGGAGTAAGGTAGGCCCAGGGATTACGTAGAGAGAGGTAGTGTCTGGGGCCTACGTTTATTAGATGTTGATCAGGATCTTATGCTTTGGCCAATTTGCAGCTACCGGTACGGGAGAATTAAATATAAGCCGACCACATACAGTATGGGATTAAGGCTTAGTTGTTTGTTGTTAGAGCTCAAACTAAGCGGTCATGGAAACAGGCAGGCGGGTTTACTTACGTAGCGTTGGGTTTTAGTAGAACTTATGATTGTTTTTCCAACTTTATGCTAAGTTTTGTTTTGTACTACTACTTGCGGTCTTAGTCGAGGTCTTACCATCACTGTTTTTCCTTCTTATTTATAAGTTAAAAATTCTTTTTGTGACTTCATTTTCTAATTTAATCATGCAGGTGAGCAAAGTTGTGCAATATTGGAACATGTTAACATTCCAATTTGTCAATCCAATGATGGGCCTTGGCGTCATGAAGCAACTTGACTTTGAAGATTTAGTTTCATTACCACGGGACCTCATGCCATCTCTTTGTCATGATACATTTTTAAGATGCTGGGTAGCTGAAGAACATAATAATCAGTGTAAACCATCACTGTTTAGAGTCATCTGTAGTGCATATGGTTGGCCTTACTTGCGGTTGGGTCTACTCAAGGTATTAGGTATATATATATATATATATATATATTTGCATTTTTATTGCTCTCATAGGACTATTCTTAAATGCATAAAACATTATTTAGCATCTGACTTTCTGATAATAGATGTGGGAACTACACTTCATGACACTCTCATTAATCATTTAATATATTGAACAAGTATAACAAACCTGTAAGATCAATGTTTTCAGTTCCTCATATTCAAAGTGCAATATTGTAAAAGCCTTGGTAATTTTCTCTGTCTGCTCCATATTTATGAGGTTTCATGTCAATGAATTTTTATTTTCTTAATATTTTCTACTTGGTGGACTAATATGCAGAGTATTCAATGATGGTCTCAGTTTTTCTTAGCCCATTGCTTCTAAACAGGCTGATCAAGTTTCTTCCAGCAAGGTTAAGTTACTGCTGCTCTTGCTCTTGTTCATTGTGTGAGAATTTGAATAATATGCAAGTTGGGTTGTTGCCACCCTAGGCGACTATGTAATGATTCTTTTTATCTATACCATGTGCAATTCATCATTCCATGATGGCTTAATTTGGTATGTAAATCCTCATCATTCAATCAAGATTTCAAGACTTGGACTTTATTTTCCTAAATTAGACATTCAAAATCCATTAATGACTTACATCAACTGTTCAGTTGTCAACTAATTGTCTAGAATGATAGAAAGATTGATGGAAAGGTTGATGGAAAGGTTGATTATCTACCCAAAAGGGTTCCTTTACTATGGTCATTGGATAGTGCTCAATATGAAGCTAAACGGGCATTCTCTGAATATGATCTGTTATCTGATTCTCAGTTTCAAGGATCAAAATTTTATTACTGAAGATTTTATCTGTTTGTGTTCTGGGACATCTGAGGAAATCTCCTTTCTCTTCCATCCGATATGGATCCTACCCTTGCTGCAACTTCGATATTGGCTTCTATGAATGATATGATTTTATGAGATTAGCAAATTGTTTCCGTAATTCCTGGTAGAATATATAGTTAAATTATAGCATCCAAAATGAGCCAAGGTTTATGCTTTTTTCTGGCCATGTACTTGGAGTCCTGAAAAGTAGTGTTCAATAAACTAATCCCATATTTTGAGAAATTGTAGTCCGTTTTAATAGAAAATCACTTCTTTGTTTTATGTTTTGGTTGCAAATTTGAATTCTATGTGTTGAAGTTATGCATATAATTTTGATAAATTGGTAACTGCACGAGAAAGAAAATAGGTAGAAGGTTCTTCTTGTTGTAATGGAATTACATAGAGCTCATTTGCTCTATATGCACTATAAGCTTTAATCTTATATATTGCTGAATTTAGCAGGATATCTTTTGCTTTCAGAGTGATTTTTAGGTCTTGAATGCGTGTTGACAATGTTCTATTTCTTTTTCTTTTTTCAGGTTATGGGTATCCAAATGGTTATACTCTGGCTATTTTGATGGGTCTTGTATCAACCATCAAGTACTCCCTTTGACTAGTCTTTTATCTTTAGCTGCTTGATTCTATTATTTTTTACCTTACTTTTTATTAGGCAAAAAACATTTTTGGTCCCTATACTTTATGGTATATTTTCATTTTGGTCCTTGTATTATGAAAATGTTCAATACGGTTCTTGAACTATAGGAGTTTTGGCAATTACGGTCCCTAGGGTTGGTGTGGCAGTCAATTGGCATACGGGTTGCATACAGACATTTTTATTATGACATGGCAACTTACGTGGCATGCTGACGTGGCATGATACCTAAACTTTCCATATATTTATCGTTTAATGCTAACGTGGCATACCAACTCAGGTGTGGCAAAAAAACAAATAATAAATCTAAAAAAATCTGAAAAAATCTGGCCACTTGACATTGCCTTTTTACACATGATTTTGTACCTTAATCACAACAATCAACCCTGGAAAATTGCTAGAAAATGAATCTGCACATACAAAATATATATTTGTTTTGTATCTCCATATTTTCGGTTTTTAGATTTATTTTATTTTTTCGCCACATGGCATGCCACATCATCCGACACGTCAACAATAATTGATTAACATAGTAAAAGTTCGGTTTTTTTGCCACATCAGCATGCCATGTCAGCTACCACGTCATAATAAAATATATTTGTATTCAGCCCGTATACTAGGTAGCTGCCACGTTAGCCCTAGGGACCGTAATTACCAAAACTCCCAAAAATACGAGGGGATGCGTATTGAGCATTTTCATTTATGCGAGGACCAAAATGAACAATATACCATAGAATGAGGACCAAAATGTATATTTCCCTTTTATTATATTGGTTGAACAAGAATTTGAACTTGGCTTTCCGAGCTTCTAATATACTTCTTCCTATTCTCGATTACTTAGTATATTATTGTTGATGTGTTTGAGACAAAATTATGCATGTGAAAGATATGAGATTTCTAAATTTGAATGTTATTATGTTCCAATGGTTTACCTGCAATTGAACTTGGGAAACTTTATGTACTTGAGTAAATGCTAGAGAAGGCATGCATGTTAGATACCCTCACACCTCATCCGTTTGACTACAACTTTTGAACAACCAAATTCTAACCGTTGGATCTCAGCGGATACATTCATGACCGTTGAGACCATCTCAAGATCTATAAATACCTCCATTGGTGAACCCTAGCGATACATGTAAAAAGCGATTGCATTCTCACTTTCACACCAACAAGCTCTCTACATGGCGCTTTGATTTTTCTTGGTGCCATTCTCTCTTCTATTTTCATCTGTTTTGAAATACAAACCACATCATCATAACCTTCATCTTCGGGGATACTTGAGCTACGCCTACCGGTGGCGTGCAGCGGGGAGGTGCGATCGGCTTAGCGTGGGTTAGGATACCCTACTAGCTGGAGAGATCGCCGGACTCCTGCACGAAGGAGGCGATAATCGGCTTTTAGGGCAGTGCTTCGCACGCCCTACCCAGGCTTGATCATTTCATACTTTTCTCAATTTTATTTCAAACTGTTTTCAGTTCTTTGTGGCTGATTTTGGCAGTTATTTAGAGTGCTTTATTGTTGCTGTTTTTCCTGGATCAAGTGGAGGTTTTGGTTAATTAATTAGAGATATTTCCAACAATCTAAAAGCCGATTATACAACTAATCCACTCACTGTCCAGAATCACAAGTTATAAAAGCTTGATTTCATGCTTTGAATTTGAAATCATTGACTTCATAGTTTTAAAACCTTACTATTCAATCTCAGCCCCTCTGGTTAACTTTAGAAAAATTAACTTTAGTTCTCTGTGTGCTGAAAATCTGCATCACTGTTTCATTTAAACTTCCATTAAAATATCAGAGTTATAATTAGAGATATTTCTACCTGCAAAATAAATCTCTCTATTTGAAATCATCTCACTTGCTGAAATACATGCATTAAATTCTTGTGCCTATTTACTGCAAATCTCCCTGTATTAGTGTCCTGTAATTTCTTGCTTAAGTAGCTCATTACTGTAGCACTGAATTCGATTGACACATTGCTAGGGAAAATGTCTTTTAATAACAATGACTTGGCATACAAACCCGAGAAATTTGATGGGAAGACTATATTTAGGAGATGGCAAGCTCAAGCTGAGTATTGGCTTTTCACCCAAGGTTTAGCCACCGGCTCACGAGGAACCCAAATTGATTCAAATGACTTTGACTTCGATGGTCTTACGTAGACTTTCGATTTCCTACTCGGACCAATCTCAAACTTCAAACACAACTGATAAGAATGCAGAAGAAATCAATTACCATTGCAAGTACCGTCTACTTAGTTGTCTTTTTGAGAGATTATGCAATAAGTATTATGAATGTAAGAATGCAAAAGAAATTTGGGACTCTTTAGAAACTGAATATGGTCCAAACAATGCCACTAGAGTTAGTCATCTGACATTAGATTTTGATAACTTTAAGATGGTCGACAACACACCTATGGAAGAACAAATCCTTACTTTTCAGGAGTACATTGCTACATTTAACAAATATGGGACAAACTTCTCAGAAGTTCACACAGTGTCTATCTTACTTAGCAAACTTCCACCATCTTGGTTTGATTTCGCTGATTCACTCAGACACAAGATCAACACATTGAACTTACTAGAAGTCTATAACATGCTTAGGACCGAAGAGGCAAACCGTCTCCACTCTTGAGCCACTAATACCTCTAAGGGAAAAGTTTATATGATGAGTCGATGCTTGACCCCAAAAGGCCCCAAGCAAATACCTAAGAACAAAAATCACTCTCCTAGGGGTAAGAACTTTTAAACATAGGGGCAAACCGCACACGCAGCCCACTTACCGGACTAGACCTATTCCCAAAAATTAGAGAAGAACACTAAACATTGCTTTGTTTGTGGTAGGACCAACCATGTGTATGGCGAAGGGCTAGCTTCTTAGGGAAGAGCTACTTGCCAGGTGATGAAGCAGAACTTTGGTCCACCCAAACCACAAGCTAATGTACTTGAAATGGGTGCGCCTTCCACTGAGACTCAGTTTAGGTCAGTAAGCTTTATCCCTATGGTGAATTTGACTTATCAAAACTTGGAGTGGTTTTTAGATTCTGGTGCTAACGTCCATGTCTGTACTGAACGTTTCTGGTTCTCCACCTATCAGGTCTCATGTGGAGGATGTGTGACTCTAGGAAACGGATCAGTGGCACATGTGCTAGGGAAAGGACGAGTAGATCTCAAGATGACATCAGGCAAAGTCCTTACTTTACTGGATGTTCAGCATGTGCCAAATATTAGGAGGAACCTGATTAGTGGATCACTTTTGATCGAGTGCAGTTTATAAAATTGTATTAGAGTCAAATAGAATTGTAATCACTAAGGGAAATCATTTTGTAGGAAAAGGTTTTGTATCACGAAGGTTTATTTAGATTAAATGTGTGTGAACCCTCTACTTTGTCTTTTAATAAATTTGCATCTACTTCTTCTTCTTAAATACATGATTATGAATGTTGAACCTTGTGAGATTTTGCATGGTCGATTGTGAAATATAAATCTTGGAAAATTTAGAAGATTAATAAACTTAAACTTGATTCCTAAATCAAAGATTGAATCTAATTCCAAATGCAGATTTGTGTCCAAGCCAAACTTCCTAAAAGGCCTTTTCAACACATTAATAGGAACTCGATTTACTTGAATTGATTCATAGTGATATTTGTGATTCAAATAGAACTCCTTTCATTTAGTGCTTAATGTATTTCATAACATTCATAGATGATCACTCCTAGAATCTTGTTATGTTCATTTGATTAAAACCAAAGATCAAGCTCTCAGCAAATTTATGATTTATAAAGCTGAAGCCGAAAACCAGTTAGGGAAATCTATTAAGACTCTTAGGGTGCGTTTGGACAAGAGGAATGGAAAGGAAAGGAGTGAGCAAAGGAATGGAAAGAAGAAGGGAATGAAAAGGAAAGGAATAGGAAGGGTAATGATTACCTTGTTTGGATGGGAGGTAATTGGAAGGTAATATATTGGGAATGGGAAAAGTAAAAAGGAGGATTGTGAATCAATTACTCTTATACCCCTACGTAAAAAATGATTATTTTTTACACTTATCATATTGCTTTGATTATAATCAATATAGTTGTTATGATTAATATTTTTATAATCCGATTTAGTTGTTATTATTAATATTTTTACAATTATCATTATATTTGAATTGCTTTCATTTTTATATTTAGTGTTAATTTGAATTACTTTTTACACTTGTCATATTGCTTTCATTTTTTTCTTTTTAAATTATATTTATGACATAAAATAGACATATTTTCAAATATAAAAACAAAACATTTTATTTATCATCAACTAACAATATAACACCATTATCCTATTTGCAAATATAACTAACAAAACATTTTATCCTTTATCAATTTTAACAAACAATACATCGTAACTTGTTTTGCAAATATAACCACCAAATATTTATAGCTTTTACCATAAATTAACAAGCATTCTGACACATTTGTTTGCAAATATAACAACAAAACATGTTTTGTTTTATCATCAACTACAAGAACATTACTTGCAACAGTTACCCAATTGGAGAAAATTAAAAATCTTTGCACAAACATTGACTAGAGACAAGTTCAAATTACATGATCCAAATAAAAGATAACCCAACATTTTTAACACAATCCATAATCTATGAAAGTACATAATTGAACACCTAGACGATAGTTTGAATCAAAAGGTCCAACCCTCTAAAGAGCGCACGAACATCTAATCAGCATCAAGTCCTGCAGCCTGTTAAAAAAGAGATTATAAAATGTCATTATCAAGCAAAGAGAAAACATACTTTAACAAGAGGAATTTTGCCAAGAAATTGTCCAAGTTCTATGCATCAATTAGAAGAAAGAAAGCATAAGAGATCAAAGCAAATCCATTTCTTACCAATATGATCTAGAAACTTGGCGGGTAATAGGACATTCTCCTTAAAAAAACCCGGCAAAATCGAAGAAGAATTGACAAAGTTGGAAATTGACAAAGATCATATCTTAACTCATATCTTAACTATCAAAAATCATATGATATTTCTGAAATCCACAAGAAGAATTGACAAAGTTGGAAATTGTTTGAATCTCAACTCTTTGAATAATGAATGAGTGGAATAATTGAAAACTGAATCTGTTTGCACCTCATTATGCATTGCCTCATACAACAAACAAAGAGAACTATTAAAGGAGCAAACAACCATCTTTGAACACAGTCGATCACCACTCTTTAAATTTTAAACAAAATTTCCAATCATTTCCGGGACAATAAAAAAAAGAAAATAAAGCAACTTCATTGACAAGAAATCTCATCAACAGTATTTATCTACCACCATCTTCAAGTATTTCCTTTCATATTCAGGATTAGTAAGCTAAAATCACCACAAAAAAAACCCCAAAAAAGCAACATTTGAAGCTAAAATAAAATTAAAGCAAACAATCTAAACCACAAATCTAAACCATCAGATTTAAAGCAACAATCAACAAGCAAACAACCAACAAGCAAAATGCAAAAAAAAAAACACAATTTCTGATAAACATCCTTGTAGAGATAAGAAATATATCAAAAAATCTATCAAGAAATCCATCAAATCCAACAAAATATATCAAAGAAATCCATCAACCAAAACTAAATAAAAAATATTTAGAATCAAGGAATCAAAAACCATACCGATTGAAGATAGATGACTTGATATTCCTCTTCCTCGAGAAATTAGGGTTTGGCTTGGGATTGTAATGAGAACCACCAGGATGGAGAGTGGGAATGGCACCTTGGAGGCTGACCGAAGGAGGTGAATAGCGGTGTGCAGGCGACTAAAAACCAGTTTCCATCGGCGGAGAAGGAGGCGACCGGAAGGAGATCGTGGAGAAGAGGGGTTTCAGATGCACGGCTCAAAAGAGTAAGTAATTTTATACATGGGGGTATTTTTGTAATCTTAATCGGGGAATGGCCATTCCCGATTTAAGCGGTGAGGAAACCCATCAAGAGGGTATTGGATGCTTTTACACAAGGGAATCAATCCCACCAATATCCATCCAAACGTGGGTATCAATTGGAGGAGGGAATGATTACCCTTGTAAAGTAATCAATACCCTCATCCAAACGCACTCTTAGGTCTGATCGAGGTGGTGAATACACCTCTTACGCTATGACTCAATTTTGTGAAGAGAATGGAATCATCCATGAGTTTACTGCTCCTTATATTCCAGAGTCCAATGGGGTAGTAGAAAGGAAAAACAGGACATTAATGGATATGGTAAATGCCATGTTATTAAGTTCTAGAGTACCCGAGAACTTGTGGGGGGAGGCTCTTCTCTCAGCATGTTTCATACTAAATAGGGTACTATTTGGGACCGTGACCACGACACCCTATGAGCTTTGGAAGAAAAGAGAGCGCCCTGAATTACTTCAAAGTGTGGGGGTGTTTAGCTAAGGTCAAGATACGAACCAAAGGTTAGGAAAATTGGACCCAAAACAATTGATCTTTGTATATCTGGGATATGCCTTAGATAGTAATGTTGGCAGATTCTTGGTGATCAATTCTGAGGTGAATGAAATAGTCAACAACACAATTATTGAGGCTAGAGATGCCACCTACTTTGAGAACATATTTCCCTTAAGGACTTCAATACCTCAGTATCCTACTATTGCTCCTACAACCCATGATTCTTCTAGTAGACCTGTTCCTAAACCTATAGAAGAACCCAGAAGGAGCAAGAGAGATAGGATAGAAAGGAATTTAGGAGATGATTTTGTTACATTCTTGATTGAGGATACTCCTCCTACATATCAAGAGGCCATGAGATCTGCTGATTCTCCTTTCTGGAAAGAAGCAATTGACGATGAAATAAATTCAATCTTGAGTAACAATACTTGGATCCTTACTACTTTGCCCCCGGGAAATAAGCCACTAGGGTGCAAATGGGTATTTAGAAAGAAACTAAGGCCCGATGGATCCATAGAAAAATACAAGGCCAGATTAGTAGCTAAGGGGTTTAAACAAAAGGAAGGTTTAGATTACTTTGACACTTATTCACCTTTTGCCCGAATTGCAACCATTAGAATTCTAATTGCCCTAGCTACTGTGCATAAATTAGAAATTCACCAAATGGATGTCAAAACAGCTTTTCTAAATGGAGATTTAGAGGAAGAGATTTATATGGAGCAGCCTGAAGGCGTCATTGTCCCAGGACAAGAGCATAAGGTTTGTAGGCTCGTAAAATCTCTTTATGGACTAAAGCAAGCCCCTAAACAGTGGCATGCTAAATTTGACTCCACAATTATCTCCTATGGATTTAGAGTTAATAATTACGATAGATGTGTATATTACAAGCAAATGAATGATCAATGTGTCATAATATGTCTCTATGTTGATGATTTACTCATATTTGCCTCAAACATGAATTTGATCAATGACACTAAGAAATTCTTATCTACAAAATTTGACATGAAGGATCTAGGGAGGCAAATGTGATTTTGGGAATCAAACTCATTAGAACCGAATCCGAAATAACCTTGTCACAATCACACTACACTGAGAAAGTGCTAGAAAAATTTGGCTATCTTGATTTTAGACCTTCTGCTACACCTTATGATCCTAGTGTGCACCTTAAGAAAAATAAGGGTGAACCTGTAAGGCAAGATCGATATGCACAAATCATAGGATCTATAATGTATTTGTCTAACAGGACTACACCCGACATTGCTTATGTTGTGACCAAACTCAGTAGGTATACAAGCAACCCGAACTCCGAGCACTGGATTGCTCTTGAAAGAGTTCTTAAATATCTCAAGGGAACTGTGTCACGAGGATTGAAATACACGGGATTCCCCGGTGTTGTAGAGGGATATACAGATGCCAATTGGATATCTGATTCCCTGGACTTAAGTCCACTTCTGGTCAAGTGTTCTTACTTGGTGGAGGAGCCATCCAATGGAAATCTGCAAAGCAGAAGCTCAATGCTAGGAGCACCATGGAAGCTGAACTCATTGCACTAGATTCCACTTGCACTGAAGTTGAGTGGATTAGGAATTTACTACGAAATTCTGTTATGTCTTCAAATGTGAATACTATTGCTATACATTATGATTCTAAATCGGCTATTGAGCGTATAGCGTGAATGTACAAATGACAAGATGAATAAACTTGCGGATCCGAGAAAAGTCGGTTATGGAGGCGCTTTGAAAGCACAAGCGTTGTTAGCATTGAATATGTAAAGTCAGAGCTAAATCTTGCGGATTGCCTGACTAAAGGGCTATCGAGATCATTGATAGCTGATGCGTCGAGGGGAATGGGGCTAAACCCATAAAAGTCAATAACAGTAACAACCCTACTTCTTTGAATGAAGATCCCAGGATAGAAGTTCAAAGGGAAGTTATCTGATTGGTTGACTGGGAGAGCATCCTACAAGTATTTGAGATACATTTATCATTATTACCCCATTCCTATGACGCGTGCTCTCATGTAGTGGTTAAGGTTGAGCTTAGTTCTTAATGAGATCAAAGGCTGTATTTAAGCGAGATATCACACTACATATAATCTCTGGAGATCTCACCTATGTGGAGACCACTTTATCGGGCCTTGATTGTGAGAGGTTAACTCTCTAAAATCTCCATGAAATGAATGCGCATGGCCAAATAATGCACCAAGTCCGCCTTGCTCAAGTATCGCACAAGATTTCTAGTTGGATTGAATCTTTGATTCAAGGAATGTAGTTCAAGACCTAGTTCACTACACTTCCATCAGTTGGAGATTCTACTAGAAGGCTAAGGTTCAAGTCCCTAAAGACACCTCAGTCTATGGTCTTGTGTAATCCCAGAAACTCTATTCAACAAATACTTTCTCCTTCTCCTTAGATGGAAAATCAACATCCTAATTTAGAGTTACTTTGAGATATAAATCCTCAATCATCTTCATTTAGAGTGCGTCACACATCAAACCTCATTTTGGTATGTGTTACGAATGATTGCGAGTGTAGTGGGGGACTGTTAGATACCCTCACACCTCATCCGTTTGACTACAACTTTTGACCAACCAAATTCTAACCGTTGGATCTCAACGGATACATTCATGACCGTTGAGACCATCTCAAGATCTATAAATACCTCCATTGGTGAACCCTAGCAGCCACAGTAAAAACAGTGCATTCTCACTTTCACACCAACAAGCTCTCTCTGTAGCACCTGATTTTCTTGGCTGCCATTCTCTCTTCTATTTTCATCTCACTGAAATACAAACCACATCATCATAACCTTCATCTTCGGGGGATACTTGAGCTACGCCTACCCGGTGGCGTGCCGCGGGAGGTGCGTCCGACAGCGATGGGTTAGGATACCCTACTAAATTTGGAGAGATGCGCGGACTCTGCGCGAAGGAGGCTGATTATCTCGGCTTTTAGGGCAGTGCCATACGCCCTACCCGAGGAGCTTGATCATTTCATACTTTTCTCAATTTTATTTCAAACTGTTTTCAGTTCTTTGTGGCTGATTTTGGCAGTTATTTAGAGTGCTTTATTGTTTGCTGTTTTTCCTGGATCAAGTGGAGGTTTTGGTTAATTAATTAGAGATATTTCCAACAGTACAATGGTTAATTTTAGGTAGTTCTTACTAACTAATTAAATCTTGGGTATAAATCTTCTGATTTTTCCATCTGAAGATGTGGAAAAAAGCTGATTAAAGCAAGGTAATGATATAAGGTTAAGGTGATAAAATCTGCCCTTTTGATTTATTTGATCTTTGAATAAAATATCATAAAGGAAATGTATATCTAAAAGTACAACACAGTAGCATTTATTTAGCCTTTCTAAAAGGCCAATGTATCTTAGCTATGTTGATTGTTTAATTTTATTTTATAATGCAGGTCGATTTCTTGACACACAGTACTCTTTCCATCTTGCAAAGCTCAAGTTAAAGCTGCGGTCAAGCATTATGACTATCATTTATCACTTAAGGTAAACAATTATTTATTCTATTTTTACTTATTTATGAAATATTGGGGATGATTTTGAAAGGTCTAATTTAGCTTTGAAGAATGTAGATTTATGTATAATTCTCCAAACTTTCCTGTGATATTTGTTTGTCATCTTTTAGATCTGGAGTCATTTTATAAATGCTCACATCCATGAAGGTTTTTTCTCTTTCTTTTTTTTTTATACTTTAACTTTTGTTAACCTCTTTGTTTGCAACTGGTAGTGCTTGTATACTAGTCTAGCTGCTCGCTCAAAATTTTCCAATGGAGAAGTTCAAACATTCATGTCAGTTGATGCAGATCGCACTGTTAATATGTGTAACAGCTTTCATGACATGTGGAGGTATTCATAACACTTCTTTAGTGGAGTTTGGTTCTTATTATTATTTTTATGATTCTTGCTTAACTAACATTACCTTTGGATTGCCATTTGACCATCCTGTCAGTTGCAAGCTAGTAACATGCTAGTGCTAGCATGGATGGTAAATTACAATCCTTTTTCATGCTCTTTACTTCAGGATTCCTGATAGATCGATTTGGAGTTTTAATCTAATTAAATGAAAGAATGAAAATAATGTCTATTGCATGAAAAGTCCTTTAAAGAGTTTTAGGTGATGGCTATTGCTCTTCAAAATCACCATTGACAACAATTAGATTATAATATGGAACATATAATTTGGACAATTTGTGATTTTTTGTGTGCATGGTAGTTGATGATTCTATAATCCTTTGTTATTGGTTGGCGTTTTATGGACAGAGATGTAAGAGTTGAACTAAGATGTGCATTGGGGTGTTTGACAAAGCATGATGAGAGCATTAGAATATGGATTTGGCATAGAAGGAGTTTTGTAAACTTTTTAATTTTTACCAGGTTCTAATATATTGTGAGGTTATACTGCACATTAACATTGATAACATTAAACAATAAGATACCAGGGAGATATATACAGTTATTTTTGCAAACCAGCTTTGTAAACTCTAGCATTTTGACATTCACATAAGACATCAAGACTTGTATTTAGAGTACACCATCTAGGCAGATTATTCATTGGAGCATCTGGGCAATGTACAGACTGGGAGTTTGCACCATCCTGCCTACCAAGACAAAGATAAAGGGAAAGAAGTGGAATCAGTTATATAAATCCACTTCTTTAATTTGAAAATTTACATCATTGTCACATTTGGATATCTTTATCATTCCACATGTGCTGTGGAATTTAGATGATACTTATCAAACATGCATGTGTGAGAACTAAGCATTAAAATGGCTCATGAATAGTTTTACCTGCATCAAGCCTGAAAGTGGTAAATTTGGTCTTTGTATATGCTTTAGTTTAAGCCTTCCCTATACTAATCCTCTTTTCTTCCCTATCTTTCTGGGAGTAGTATCTATCCACCCTATGCTCTTCTTTATTGGAAGTTATTATTTGCTTAATAAGATGAATCAATATCACGGCTAATTTCTATTTTTTTATCTTATAATTGACATTGGTTTTACGTTTTCAGCTTGCCTTTTGCAGATTGGAGTAGCACTATATCTTTTTGTACACACAAGTCAGTTACGCATTTTCTTTCTGGAGTTTTGCACTAACTGTTTTGCTTATACCAGGTGCTGATGCCATAAGTGACTACCATAATTTTCATCTTTCTTCTTCATTATCTTTTCTGAGTTAGAGATTATCATGAAATCTCTGGTCATATGCATTTGTTACTTTATTTATCTAATGGAATCTGCAGTAAATAAATGGATCTCAACAATGATTGCAAGCGCAACACAGGAAATGATGGAAGCATAAGGATGAAAGGTAGATGTAGCAGTTCATTCTGAGTTATCAATATTGAACTCTCTTGCTTATCTTCTTTTTAATGTTCCAATGATATTGAACTTCTTAGATGTGTTCATGATTTCTAGTTTTAAAACAAGTTGGAAACTGATTATTCTATTGTTCGGTTATCTTTTTATCATAACTGGGAATTGAGTAACTGTGGATGCTCATACTTTTTTCTTAAGACTGTCATATAATATAAAAGGCATCTGCCAACCTAGATTATTTATTCATTACTTGACTATGAAATGAATCTCCTTTTTATTCATATTACAGATGCTACTATATTTAAGTTTTTATGTTAATAGAATTAAATTGATGAGTAGTTGTGCATCTCAGGTACATTAACTATGTCACAAAGATAGAGAACAATTTAGTAGATGGGAGAAAAAGTATGAAGGATTCATGAGATAGGGCTCATTGGTTTATGTTAAGATAATTAAGAAGTATCTTTGTACATGATAGATATTTGCATACTACCTTTTTGAATTATGATGACAAAAAAGAGGCAATATATTTAAGGAATACTTATTGCTTGTTCAAGTTCCTCAAAGATGACCTTTGTTTGTTCTGCTTGTACCTGGAAACTAGTTTTAACTCTAAATGCTTGCTATATTATGGTTGCTAAGCTCATCTCCTCCGTAAATATACACACTAACAATGACTTGTAATATATGACCAATATATGATCAGGATCAGAAGTGCTGGAGAACTTTTGACTTATATCCGAACTTTGAAGATGTATAACTGGGAGAGTATTTTCACTAATCGGATAATGGAGAGGAGAGCTATGGAAGTGAAACAACTCTCAGTATATATTCTCAAATTGGTCTCATGGATATATGAATTCATCTTTTACTGAGCTTCTTTTTGAGTTCAATAAATTACATTTTGACACCCATTTCTTCTTTTTCTAGACTTCGGGAAATATTTGGATGCTTGGTGTGTATTTTTTCTGAGCAACAACACCTACCCTTTTCTCTCTTTTCACTTTTGGTGTTTTCACTTTAATGGGTCATCCACTAGATGCTGCTACGGTAAAACAATCAAACAATGATTATTCAGTTTGTTTTAAATTTTTATATATGTCATGGAAATTGTTATTTCTAAATATAACTGATCGCGTATTAGCCAATTATTTAACAGGTCTTCACATGTGTTGCACTGTTTAATACGTTGATCTCTCCATTAAATTCTTTTTCCTTGGGTCATAAATGGTCTGATTGATGTAAGTCAGTCATTTCTTACCTTCCGTTTAGATTACCAACTTACCAACATTTCACCATTAAAATGCTTTATTATTTTGAAATGCATTGCAGGCCATAATCTCTGCTAGGAGATTGAGCAAATTCTTGACTTGTCCTGAGAAATGACTTTGATTCTGGTCATATTTTGAGAGAGACAAATTTAGAAAAATCTGGTTCTCTGCAGCCTCCTTGTGAAGACCATGCACTGATACTTTTTGATAGTTCTGCTATTGTTTTTCATGATTTATTTAGTGGGTGGTCAAGCAGCAATGAAGCTGAACAAAATGCAACACTAAATGGCATCACACTCTCTGCCTACCAAAGGGTTTGTTTATACATACCATAGTTGGGGAGGTATTGCTACACTTTGTCCTCCAAAATATTGCTCTTCATTGAACTTAGATGCTTCTTAAATATGGAAATGTGTGCAGCCCCGCTTTTGACATGATTCATTTCTTAAACTTGGGTATTGGCTTTTTATCTTGTATTGTTCTTTATACTGTTTGAGAGATGTTGTGGATTTCAGTTAATTTTTATCAGCATGCTTGAGTGTGCGCCAACTATTAAGTTAGATTTAAGACGACAATTTATCTTTTCCTTTTTTTTTGTATTTTTTTTTTTTTGAGACACCTTTTCTGATTGTAAAAATTTAAATAATACTTCATAGAAATGGTTTCCCATCAATTATTTTGTTTCTTTCTAGCATTGCATTAGCAAAATATTCATAAGTCGTGCCCACTAATTTTGTGATTTTGGGTTATGGTAATCTTCAGATATTCCATTTGATGTTTTAATTTTTGTTTGTTAGTTCAATTGCATTATTGCATTACTCATGTTTGACTTGTCAAATTTATTATCATTTGGATGCTTTTCACAAGTTCTCAAATTATCTTGTCTTTCTTGTTTATCGATTCAAGGCCTGCTCAAGATCTTTTAAATTGTGTCTGGGTTATCTTATTGCATTATTATCTTGTAGAAGCTACATGTTACATTGTTCTTCCTAGTCTGAGGAAGCAGGTATGCAGTGTTACTATTTTTCACAAACATCAGATTAATTGAAAATTCTAGACCAAATTCTTATTCCTAGAAACTAGTTTTAACATGAAATGAGTGCAATTAGAAATTGTTTGCATCTTGATAGCTTTTGTTTTATTTGTTTTTCAGGTTGGTTCTGGTAAGTCATCATTGTTAGAATTCCATTCTTGGAGATGTGTCTTATCCATGGTTTTGTACATTTCTCATGGGTCAACTGCATATGTATCACAGGTTATTCACTTTTATCTTTTGTTTGTATACCACTTTTTCACTCTCAACTTTCAATATTCTTAGTTTGCTGCCAATGCTTTTATGCTTAGGTACCTTGGATCTTGTCAGGGATCAGTCACGTGATAATATTTTGTTTGGAGAGGAATTTGATGCTAGAAGGTGAACTTGAATCACCTAAATATGTGTATTTATTTATGTGAATTACTGTTTTAAAAACATATACTTGCTTTCTTTGGTTTTATTTTGTTTCTTTTTTAATAAATCATTTGGGCAAAGCTTTCCTGTTTTACCTTCTGACTGTTTGATTTTTGTTACGGATCAGATATAGAAGTATTGCATTCATGTGGAAGCTTGATGTTTGATATTTCTCGAGATGGTTGGATGTGATCTAGCTTATATTGGAGAGAAGGGCATTGTAATTTATCTGGAGGGACAGAGAGCACGTATTGCATTGGCAAGGTAAAAATCCTAATTGTTTCATGCAGTTTTTAGAATTAAATTATGTGGACAATGCCTATGAGGATAATTTTTATTTTGAAAGGGCTGTCTATCATGAATCTGATGTATACCTGCTTTCGATGACATATTGGAGTGGTTGATTCTCAAGTTGCTTGCTGGATTCTAGAAAAACAATACTGAGTTCTTTTGATGAACCAGAGAACTGGGTGTTATGCACTCATAATCTCAGGTTGGCATTCAAGCAATATTTTTAGTTCTGTAAAGGTATCATTTTATAACTTTAGTTGGTCATGATATCCAATATTTGCATGCCAACATGCTATTCTCAGAAGTATGAGCAAGGTACAAAGGGAAAACAACAAAGGAACACAGGTTATCTAAAGTGCATGGTTTCTTCATGGTTTTGTTGAATAAATATTCCAAAATTTCTTGAAGTTATCAGAGCAATTGTATTTTCTCATGAATTTCTCCTCCTCAATCATAGGTTTATGAACATTGTTTGAATTTTCTTAAATCTTGCTAAAGCTTTACCTTATTCATTAATAGCCTGTGTTTGTTTAGAGATGCAAATCTGGAAAATCGTTGGGAATAGTACAAAGTTGAAGGCTTTCTGTAGTAACATGAACCTTATTGGATCTGTGGGGAGGGGTTTTTGAAGATGCTCAAAACTTTTGAATCTCACGATGCATTAGGAATTAGGTTTAATTAACTGTCATGTTTCCCTTGAAAAGTGTTGGATCATATTAATATTTTTCATTCCCTAAAAGGAAATTTAATAAAAACTTATACTTGCTTTCATACAGGCAATTTCTGCACTTGAATATAGTAGTAGTCTTGGATAAAGGCCAGGTCAAGTGGGCAGGGTCTTCAGCCAATTTTCTGCTGTCACCTTACTCCACAATTTCTACAATTAGAGATTCCAAAGCTTCTGTCAATGCAGAAGCCAGAAAAGGAAGTCAGTATAGGTGATCCCAGTGAGTCCGATGTCGAGGGAGAATGATTTTGTAAGCACTTCCGGGAAGAACAGGATGTGGCTGAACCGGAATTGAGAGAGGAGGGCAGAGTTGAGATGAGTATATACAAGTTAGTCATCCAACTTTCAAATATATCTTGATTATGGAATAGATTTCAGGAGTTTTTGGAGCATACTTTACTCTAAAATTAGATTAGTTTAAGTCAAGCTTAGCTTTCAGTTCCTTTTCTAACTATGTTCATCATTAAAACTACACAGAAGCTATGCAAGTTTTAGTGGCTGGCCCATTGTTGTAGTCACATGTGTATCAGCAGCTTTTATGCAAGCTTCTCGCAATGGGAATGATCTTTGGCTGTCTCATTGGGTTTGATGCTACTGGTCGGACCCCAGGCATGTAACATTCTATCTGGTAAATGGTTTGCACCTTCTTTTGGTTCTATCAAATTATTTGCAAACGGACCTTGCTATTAGTATGTCTCATATAATCTGACACAAACTGATTTATCTTTATGGACTAAGTATTCTTATTTAGTAATGTACTGATGAGTATTATTACTGTCTTGCAGGCTGGTCTTTGCATATTTGGTGTTGTGAACTCTCTATTAACCTTGGTGAGGGCATTCTCTTTTGCATATGGTGGTTTGTGTGCTGCAGTCCAGGTGCATTCTGAACTCCTGAGCAAGATTGTTGATGCGCCGGTACATTTTTTTGATCAAAATCCAAGTGGCCGGATACTTAACAGGTATACAACAACACAGCTTTCACAAACTTTTCTAAGAACACTTTTCATATTTACTGTACATTTTCCCTTGCAGATTGTCTTCAGACCTCTACATGATTGATGATTCTCTTCCATTTATTCTCAACATTCTTTTGGCTCATTTTTTCAGTCTCTTGGGCATTGTGGTAGTTTTGTCCTATGCTCAGGTAAGAAACGTTTATGTGCTATGTTCCCTATGATAATATTTATGACAACTTAGTTTTCATTCATCTATGTATATATGCAGATCTTCTTCTTGCTTTTACTATTGCCACTGTGGTATGTGTACAGCAAAGTGCAGGTATTTGCCCATTCAATTTTTCTTTGGTTATGTACTTGTCTTCAAGCTTTTTATTGCAATTACAATCTAAAGCAACAACAACTGTTTGTACTTTAGTAATGTTAAATGCATGGGACATTCACATATAAGCATATCTTTATATTTGCCATTCTACCTCCTATCTGTAAGTTTGACTAATTGGTTGTGTTCCAAGCTGATGCATCTTGGTTATAGTTCTACTATAGGTCCACTTCACGAGAACTGCGAAGGCTTGACAGTGTTTCTCGCTCTCCTATATACTCATCTTTCACCGAGACCTTGGATGGTTCATCTAGTATAAGGGCATTCAAGGCAGAGGTGGCGATGGTTTCCCAGTACCATCTAACCTCAACAACTTTCCGTGGGGTATGTTCTTCATAGTTTCATTTGCAGCATAGCAACCTGTGCTCCTGGAAACCTCCTTTAAAAGACACCTTTTAGTTAGAAAATTCTTGTTAAAGAAATCTACTTCCCTATTTTTACCTGAGATTTTGAAAATTCTTTTTGAACATGTAGTAATTGCATGCAGCTTGCATTTATGCAATTTCTTTTATGGTACTTCAAGTGGCTAAATGCTTCTAACTTCTGCTAATGAAATGGGTTTCTCCCAAGAATTTTTCTCAATTTTATAACTTCAGCCTACATTTTATGAAGCTCAGTTGATGATATTTATTCCTTGAAGTTTTTTTTGTTGGTCATTGCAGTCATAAAATGTCATTACCTCATTAAGATCAATTTTATTTGGACATATGATATTGCGTGTCTATTCACATGCAAATGATGTGCAACTAAGTATTTGCAGATACTGTGAGACTAGTCTGTCCATGTACATTAAACTGTATATTTGGTCTTCTGTTCTGAACTTTACCTTGTCATGATTTGAACATATTCCATTTATTTGGTTCAAAAATCATTTGTTTTATGATTTTGAATGCATGGCTAAGATGCATCCCAAATGCTTGATGTATATAGATCATGATGAATATTGAGGTTCATCCTTGGACGTCCCTCCATGTATTTTGACAAGTTAGTTCAACTAGTTAACTGTTATCAGAATCATGACACACACTTAAGCTGATCTGAGTGAAAAGGATGGTAAACATCTGAGAATCTTTGTATTTATGAGTGATTTTCCAGGAATTGTTCATGGGAAGATTCATTGAGCATATGACAAGATATCAGGGAACATCCTACTCAGAGATAACAGCAAGTTTATAGCTTTCACTGCGCCTTCAAGTACTTTTTCTAACTTCATTAAGATATTACTTAGTTGGATATCTCTTTATGCATTCTGTTCTTATTTATTATGGCTTCCTCAATGACCCGGTGAGATGTTTTAGCTACTTGCAGCAGTTGTTATTTCTTTCATTTGCTTTGATGGCAATCATTGGGAGCAGGAGTGGCATTTTTAGGCGTTTGCCACACCTGGACTCGTTAAGATTTCCACAAAATATTGTTTTTCCTTTTTATCCTGTTAGACACACTTCCTCCTAGGACTCCACTGCCTACTTATCTAATAGTTTTATCACTTATTTCTTCCAAATTGGATTGCTTCCCACTAATTCTAACTTTTACTGCAGGTGGGCTTGGCCTTGTCATATACCTTTCCAGTTGTATCTTTTATTGAGCAATTTCCTGACTAGTTTTACAGAAACAAGAAAAAGAAATGGTCTCTGTTGAAAGAGTACTCCAGGTAAACTATGAAATTATATTGGTGTATTCTTACATTCATGGCATATTAAAAGCCTTGATCTCTTTCTCCAGTACATGGATATTCCCTCAAGAAGAACATGAGGGCTTCACAATCTACACCTCCTGGATGGCCACTGGAAGGAACAAATTGAATTTGACCATGTTACTCTTAGATACATGCCATCCACTGCCACCTACTTTAAGCTGGCGTTTCATTCAATATT